>JBCAUA010044353.1:0-11837 GCA_038406235.1 Peronia verruculata
TATCTATCTATCTATCTATCTATCTATCTATCTATCTATCTATCTATCTATCTATCTATCTATCTATTTGTCTATCTGCCTGTCAATTTATCTAAACATCTATCTCCCTATCTACCATTCTGAAGATCTGCATATTCCCAGCAGAACCATTATGATGAACCCATTTTGAATCCTGACTTAACACTGGCCAAGAACCAGTCATGACTACTCATCAGTCAGATTTCCTGCCCTGTCATCTCAAATGCACGCGGCAAAACAGTCCGGGTGGGACAATAAGAAAAGGCTCTTTACGACACGTATTGCCACTCTAGTGTGTCAAATCTTGAGATATATTGGGCCTTTGCAGGAGGTTCCAGGTGTTATAAGGCTATATCTGATAATTCGATCTAGGATATATTCTAATAAGTGTTAGCGAAGTTCTTGTTCTTTTGCAATATTTCTGTTTGTAGGTGGGACCTGCAGGACAATTAAGACTTTGGGTTTTATTATTATTATTATTTTTTGTTTTTGTTTTTTTTTTTTGTTTGGTCTTTTCTGATATATCATTAAGGCTTTGTCTTCTTTCAACTGCATTGTGCAACTTATAAAGCTGTTTCAGTACAGCTGCCGCTTTCAGGTGTTCTTATTTTTATTTATTTATTTATTTGTTTATTTATTTATTGTTCTAAAGGTCGTAAGAATGTGTGATGTAATTTTTGAGCATACAACATACACATAAGCACACACAATCATTCTCTCTCTCTCTCTCTCTCTCTCTCTCCTTTCCTTCTTGTACCCGGTTTACCTCTATTCCTCTCTCTCACTCACACACACACACACACAATCTCTCTCAACTTCTCTGCCTCTCTCTCTCTCTCCATCTCTCTCTCTTTCTCTCCATCTCAGGAAGTTCCAAAAACCTCAAGTGACGTGTCACTCTTTCGTGACAGCATTTTACTCTTATGAACCATGACGTCATCTCGTTTCTTCTTCTAGTTGTTTCTCTTTCTGTCGTTCTCTCCATCTTCCTTCCCTCATTCCTCCCATGTTTTTCATTGTTTTCCTTCTACTTCGCTCATCTCCTCTATACGCTTGATCATGTTCATGGTCATGGAGGGGATGGATAAATGGATGAATGGGGGACGGACGGACGGACGGATGGGTACATGGATTGATAGATGGATAAATAATGCATGAATGGACAGGTGAATCAATGGATAGACAGATGGGCAAATGGATGGATGGATGGATGGATGGACAGATGAATGGATGGATGGATGGATGGATCATCTTTGCTGTGCTATATCCCTTTCTCATCCCTTTCTGTTAGATTTTAAAAGAGAACCTGCATTATCTCATTCTGTGATTTTTAAAGATAAGTGAGGGAACTGAAACATAATCATAGAATGACATGTTCAGGCTACAATAATTCTCCCACTCGCTCTCTTTCTCCCCCCCCCCCCCTTTCCTCTCTCTCTCTCTCTCTCTCTCTTTCTCTCTCTCTCTTAATCACAAGAGATCAGATTTTACAACCTATTTTACCGTTGATTATCGGATTAACTTGGTCAAAGGCTCATTTGGTACACTCTTCTCTAAATAAAATACAACCCGGTATTTTTTTTTTTTTTAATGCAGGCAAATTATATTGGCTTTCGATTTGAACTCTCGCTTCTGGGACATAAGTAAATATCAGTGGCAAACAGAAAAAAAAAACACTTGTAATGCTACTGACACTTTTAGGGTTAAACACTGCGGATAGAAGAAAGGGGGAGGGGAGGGGAGGGGCGACAGGAGCGGGGAAGACAAGGACACGATAAATCTGATCCTTGAGGAGTCATGTGTGTATATTTCAAGTGCAGGGCTATGGTTATGATTGAGTGACACTTCGCGATAACATTTGCCATTTCTCTCTGAGAAGGACAACTCATAAAAAAAGTCACAAAAAAAAAAAAAAATGAGGATCTAAAAGCAAAGAAGAAATCCTTTTCTCAGGCCATTTGAGCTTGTTGTACGATACACTGTGCATTATAGTGTCAAGACATCGGTACTAGGTATAAAGAATTCAGGTGTAGCTTTTAAAAAAATGGCATAAACACATACTTGTGACATCAGACTGTGTCATAGATACATTCGTATAAATTATATGTTTGGAGTTAGGATATTAGTCAGTTTTTATGCAGTTGATTTACTTCAGACTTGTTTTCTGGTTATGTGCCGAACTCATTTTCTGTAATACCTTCAACATATGAACCCTGATTCGATACTCTTATTGACAATACATCACTGAATAAAAACAATGACTATTGAGAATAAAATAACGTTTTTCATTCTTTAAAAAGCAAAATCACGCATCAATTCTACGGTTCAGAACTAGCAAAATAAAAAAATAAAAAAAATAGCACTATACCTATGGCCAAATTCCTAGTTAAAACTGAGAATAAATTACTGACAGATTTCATTCCTTTAAGCTGTAATTGTTCAAGCTATGATGCATGTGGAGTTACCGTTACCGTAGAATCACAATACTGATGTAGTTTGTCATCCATCTATCTATCCGTTAGTCCGTTCAGCCGTCCGTCCGTCCCGCCCTCCTTCCACCCATCATCCATAGATCTTTCCATCCATCCACCCGTCCTTCCATGTATCCACCCATCCATCCATCCATCCATCCATCAATCCATCCATCCATCCATCCATCCATCCATCCATCCATCCATCCATTTACTCCTCTCTCCCTAGGTAACATTATTAAGCAGTTATTGTCTTTGGGCCCCTAGAACGATTTTTAATATGGTAAACAATCCATTTGAATTAGAAGCTTGATTCAGTACTCAAAGTTTCAAATTTCCCAGTGTCTAAAAACATGAGCGATTTACATACTCGTAGTAACGACTAGATCTAGCTCTATCTTCAATGAGAAAAATGCCGTTGGTTGAAATAAGACCTTCACAGTGTAAAAACTCTTCTAAGGAAAATAAAACATTTTAGAGGTGTTAAAGAGATAATGATAAAAGGTTTTATAAAAATATAGGCTGATCAAAGATATTTTATGACGCTTGAAATTATTTCTTTTTTTCTACCCAGGAGATAAAAATGACAAATTAAAAGAGGACATGCCAAAGGTACCCCCCGCTATTGCCGTAATAAACGTTCCTAGCAGCAGCAAAACTGGATGTAGGTAAGCAACCGTTGGTGTAAGCAAGGCGAGTGTGCTGACAGAATGTGCGCAACCGTTGGATCACCACGATCTGATAAGGCCGCCAGTCGTCTACTGGTGCTCGTGCTACCCGGACCCACCGGTGCAAGGAGGCATAAATATGACAGAGCTCAGTGAAATCAAATCTATCATTCTCCGATATCAAAATCTATATCCCCACCGGCAGAGTTAGATTCTTATCAGTCAGTTGAGCGAGAGAAGCCTTCAGACTTTCCCCTCTTCACGCGGAAATAAATCACACGAAGCACTGTTAGAGCGGAGAGAGAGACCATTTCCTTGTCGTCATCCGGACGGGAATCTGTCCAACCTTGCGTTTGTATCGAGCACATAGATCTACATCTTTGGAGGAAGATCTCTACACTGAAAGTTTGTTGTGTTTTCCCTTGCGAAAGAACACATCTAAAGAAGTTGGGATAATACTTTTTTCTTAATAGAGGAGGATCAGCAGTGGATTTGGTGGTTTCCGAATACCACTTGCCTAGCCAGGACAGTTTTTGGCTTTGGCGTGTGGATAGAACCAGAAGGTACATATCACATTGTTATGTAATTATACAATAATTATATTCTTAGTGTTTCTATTTCTCCTGCATAAGAGTGACCATTTCTATTTTACTCTATTTGAATTTTCTCTTGCTTGTTTTTATAGAAAATGTAAGTTTATGTCTACCCTTGTGCTTGAATAAAAAACAAAAATATAAAATTTCTTCAAACTTTTCACTGTCTTCCACTGGTGCATTCTACAGGCTCGTATAGGCCTATCATTTTCTCTCTCTCTCTCTCTCTCTCTCTTTTTTTTAACGTGTTTGTTTCCCTTCTTTTGTTTGCTTTGTTGTTGATGGTGACTGGTCTATTTTTTTAAACCTGATTCTAAAACAAATTATCTACATATATTTAGTGTCCTTCGTGAATATATCTGTACGTTTTCTGAAAAATACTTCGTTGTGAACGACTGGCGGAAGAAAGGCGCCAGTTCGCATATATGCGGAAACTCCACCTGAAAGTCTCAATCCCCGCACGTTACCTTGAAAAACAAAAAACAAAAAAGACAGGTTGGCATTTCCATTGATGATAGAGGGGGGGGGGCTGGTAATATCATTCACATGCCATTTCTCGCCATCATACTAGCCCATGTGACCTCTTGCACAAAAGGAAAATCGGTACAATCTCTGAGGGAATTGTTGTGATTAAATACAGTGGTCGGAATAAAGAACACCAAAACTATCTATCTTGACATAAAGTTGTCTTGTTGATATATTTTACTACCAATATCAAACATAAAAGAAGAGATATCAGTTAAACAGTAAGTGGCTGAGTTGAAAGAGAAAAAAGACCAGGCACACCCTGGTGCCATGAAGATCTTAAACCCTCTCCCGCAGCTGTACAGTTTACCTACTAATGTAAAAGCCTCATACACTGGTACCAATGTTTTCGACACAATGCTTGCCTCTTTGATGCCAAAGCCAAACCTTTTTGCTCGCTGCTACTCTAACTCACAGGCGAAGGCCCCAACTGAGGTCTTTTATTCAGCCAGAACTCGTGCTTAGCTGCCAACAAAGCATCGGTTTCCACGAGTAATCCACGGCACACAATTGTCGGCAATTAATATTCGATCTACGTGACCGTGGGCGATCGGCTGCCTGACCACAGCTTGCCCTCTCCTCATTTTCTTCTCTGTTCCACCTTTCTGCCTTTCCACCCATCCTACCGCCGTCTCGGGTGTAAAATTATTAGAATATAGCGTAGAAGTATGCTGAGAATCAATTAATTTTGTCTATTCTGGATTCATATGAAATTCCATACGAATATTTTAGTTTTGTTTTTCTTTCATCGAATCGCAGCCAAAGACGGTTCAGATATTTCAAGTCATCGAAAGAGAGACGAATGAAAAATCAATTGCGATCAATAACTATAAGAAAATGGCAGGCACTATTCTTTATATTAATATACTCTAAGATGAAATGGCGGTTAGGTTAAGTGGAACAAGATCCCGTGAAGAGTCCAATGATTCCAAAAACTATACAGTTAAATATGAGTGCATCTTCAGGAATACTTTTCAAAATTTCCCAATTCCTGGTTAGACAGACTTCGAGAGTAAGCATATAGACAGGTCGAAGTTTACACCAGGGCCAAGAAGGCGTCAAGAATAATAGATACCAATTGCAGACATTTTATCTTGGATAATTATTTAAGTGGACACCAGCTGATTCAAAAACGGGGATGTATCACAAATCTAGCCTGAAGTTTAAATTCAATTCACTCCGTGTAAACATAAGCACAGGTTTGTTACATTCTCGATGATAATGTTATTATCAGCAGTGTAAGGCATACAGTACAGTGATGGTTCAAAAATATCCCATATTAATACGAAGACAGGTTTAATTAAGACAGATTTCTCTAGGTTACTAATATTCTTACATAGCGTGCTAAGAAAATGTGTAACGGATTCGCGACTGCTTCACATCCAGCTACGTACTTTTTGGGAAATATGAAAAATGTTGCTATGGTCTGATTGACAGGTAGAATTTGTGCATGAATATGAAACATTAATTTCACTTTTTTCTTTGTTTGTTTTGTTTTGTTTTGTGCCAAAACTGGTGCAGTTATCTAAATATTCAGCAACGACGTACAAAGACAGATGTACTGACAAAATAAAGAAGCATATCTGAATAGATCATTAAAGTTTGGAGTTCCTTCCAAAATTATAGGCTCTTCTGTTATCTGGGTTTATAAAAGCACTTTGAAAATGAATTATTATTTTCAGTGTAAGGATTTTTTTTTTCCACGTTCAATACTTTGTTTCACCAGTGTAATAATTTATATACTATCTAATTAGTTCAGCTCTTCACTTCTGCTCTTATGGGTATGAAACCAACAGTACGACAAAAAAGACATATATTCAACTATGTGTAGTTATGCACCAGATTTAATAGAAGCTCTTACAAAATGTTATGACTAAATGAGAAAAGCGATGAGGTAAATACTGCTGTGGTTGGTTCCCCGCAGACCATACAGCAGAGCATTCAGTATTAATGCATGTATAAGCTTTAAAGCTTTACTTACTACCAGAATCACGAACGATAATTTGTTCTAATTTACAAAACAAGCCGCAGATCTGAACAAAAGCTCCTCAAAGATCGCACACAATTAATTTGACCCTTTGTTCGGCACCCTTGACAATGTACATGTAGTGGAGATCTTTCTCCACCCTTGTATAATAGGGCATAACTTCAGTAGTTATATGTATGTCAAGTAGTGAAACAGCAGATGCCTTGGTCAATGTGGTCCATTAAGTTTGAATGGGAGGGCAAATCTCCTGTCTCAAGTTGCCGGAATAATATTACGGTAGCCTTTGTGTCAGACGACCGTCATATTAAACGGCTTCTTGCGCCAACTCAGTCAATATCAGGCTAGTTTTCATAGAGCCAAGTTATGCCTATAGCAATTGACAATTATTAGGCGGTCACGTTGTGAATTCAAATGTGTCAATGGAAATCAGAGTTGTCCAAACGGGACCGTTGGTAGCCCTGATACAATGCGACGGAATGATATTGATAGTCACAATAAAAAAGATAGATCTATTATACAGAGAATACAGTATAGACAGAACGATTCCAATAAGTCTGCACATGACTTAGCAAAAAAAAAAAAAAAACATATTGTAAACGGTTAATATTGAGCGAACGAGAAAGGCTGTGAGATAAATATTAATTATGGTTAATTTCTTCTCAAAGGCAAGGTGTACCGTATTACTTTTTCAGTAATATGCTAATAAGCTTGTTGTCATAGCCGTAAAAAAAAAAAAAAACACTGAAAATTTCTCCGCCTCAACTCGTGTCTTGTCCTACACAAAGTGACATTATGCTGAGTTGAATTGTCACGTGAGGATGTTTCTTGTGTGAGAATATCGTTAATTCAAATGACTGGGTAAAAAGTAACGCATTATCCGTGCACTGGTCTGACGGAAGTAGAGCCATTTTAGTTTCATACAGCCTGAATCTAAATCTTATCTAGGAGTTTGTCTGAAATCAAAATTAGATGCCTTAAGGCGCCTTTTGTTGTTGTTGTTGTTGTTGTTGTTGTTGTTGTTGTTGTTGTTAAATAAAACTACCACAAATCTGATTTTTTCTCATATTTAAAAAAGTCCCATAACTGCTTTCTGGGTACCTTCACTACTAGTCAGTAATATATTCCATCTGTCTATTTTGTTTCGGTTTAATGATAGCTGACATTTTTTCCGCGTCGATTTCCCAAATAGAAACAAGGAAAAAAAAATAAACCAAGAAAAAGTCAGGAAGAGTCTTCTGACCTCTTCCTTTGTCCAAGAAATCAATGTCCAATGAATCGAGATATTTTGTGCTGGGGGGGGGGGGAGGGGGGGGGAGGGGGACGTACATAGTATTGTGTACGCCTAGACTGGGGGGCTATCCGTGCCGCGGACTGTGGGGATGAAGATCAGCTGGCTAAAGCACAGGTCAAACGTTGCTCTTGGAACCACACTAATGTACTTCGATAAAACGCGTTTTTCATAACAATCTCATCATTTATCCACCTACTCAGCTATAAATTTCTACAATATTAAGACACCGTCAACTGCATCACTTTATTCTACAAAAACTAGTTTGTTTACTATTTGTTTAAAAAAAAAAATAATGCGATGACAGAAGTAATATTGTCTCTTTCCCTCTTGAAAAAAAAAAAAAAGCCTTTAAGGGAAAGGGTGTGATGTTAAAGCACGATAGCAAAAACGAGCTTCAGTTTGTGAGAGAAATATGGCTGCCAAACAAGCATGGTCACGCCTTCTATGGGGTATCATTAGTGAGGAACATTACAGGCCTGCGCTAGATGATATATTGTCCTCAAGGGATATTAAAGGGACAAAGCCATATTATTGGGGCAATATTAGTGAAAACATGTAAAAAGGAACACGAATTTTCACATTTCTTTTTCAGCTCTTAGGTGCATTAAATATTTCCATTTTGACTAGACTATACCATGTTCCAAGTTAGGTATATATCCATTTTGCTGACATAGTAGTATGCGTTATAGTATGCGTGAGAGTGCCATGCGTACATGAGCGTGTAGAGTGTGTGCGTGTGTGTGTGTGCGTGTGTTTGCGTATATGTGTGCTATTGTGTGCATGTGTGCTTTATGAAAATAAATAGCAAATAGTGCAAACCAATATCTCTCTATCTCCATCTTACACTAAATTTTCTTCACTAATAAATGTTATGATTCAGGTTCTCACCTAGCTTAGAACAGAACCGAGAACAAAAAAGTGAAAGTACGGTATAGTATCATATCCCAGCTTGATATATATTACACTATTCAAGGGTATAATATTGTTATCCCATTTTATTTTCAATTACGTAGAACAGACTCTAAAAGCCTCGAACATAGCGTTGGGCTCATATCAAATCTGATTTTCTCATTATCATATTTTTACTTCGTACCAAAATGCCTAAGCTTTGGTACTGTCCCCTCTATAGACTTAATAAAATTTTAATTTATTTTAAGGAATCTCCAAAGGATCTTTCAAATCGGGCTCTTAAAGAAATGCAAAATATGTCAGGGTTGGTGGGGGGACGGGGGGGGGGGGGGGTGGGGAGAAAAAAGACTGAGGTGACAAAAGGCCTTCAAGATTAAAAACAAACTGCATGCAGAAAGGGTCTCATTCTAAGGGAAATCCGGTACGACAATAATAATAATGAAAAAAAAAATATATTAATAAAAACACGAAGATGATGTCATTCGAGAAAAGAGGCATAGAAAGTACCTATTCCAACCAACATGAACGTTGTATGGTTATAAATCTTACATTACTATTACTTTGCCACTAAGGATAAACGAGATCATAGTATAGGAAAGTCTGTAACTTAGTATAGGACTGTCTGTTCATAGATTTACTTCCGTTGCCCATCGATTCGCTAGAAAAATAAATTAGAAAAAGACACTGATTGACATTCTGGTACAAGATAATTTAGATTCTCCTTAAATTATACAAAAACTTCGCGGGCTACCAATCTTTTGTTATCAAGATTGGTGGTTTAACCTTCTTATTATGTAGTACACGTACATTGCAGTTTCTGTTTCTTATACGCCAGGATGTATGAAAATGTCAGCTACATGCTCAGTGTCTCTTTTTTTTTTTTTTTGCAGTCAGACATTTTTATCTGTTTAGTTTGTCCTTCTCTGAGAGAGTGAACAAAGGTTATCGCAAGTGTCAGTCATCATAACGCAGGTCTGCATTCCGTTATCACAAAGTGTACCAACAAGCAGTCATTTTGCTCCATCCAAGCCACATGTATAATAACTTTTTTTTTTTTTTTTCAAAATCGTTGTGGAAGATAATGATCACCGCGGTGATATATAAAATTTATGACACAACTAACTGATACTATTTGGATGTGTGAGGGGGTTTTTGAAGGCTTCGTTACTTTTCAGCCGTAGTAGATTCGCTCGCGTGAAGCTCAGTCTTCCCATTCTGCTTGTCTCTTTGTTGCTCTATTTATGTCCCGTTCAGTTGCCTCTTTTATCTGGAATCATGTATTAGGCCTAATTATAATACCTGTGAAAAAAAAAAAAAGATATAGCTGCAGCACTAGAGCAGAAACAATTTATTACGCAGGCAAAGATCAAAGGGTTTTCATTAGCCGTATCACCCTGAAGTAAAACTTTCTTTCAGGTGGATAATAAATGAGTGTCCTGATCCCGTCTTAAAAACGACCCATTGCGGTGCCAATGAATGGATTAAACTTAAGAGGTGAACGCCGCGTCTCTCTCAAAGAAGATCGAATCAAAGAGTAATCTCTTATTTCTCGCGTCTGAATGCACATTCAAAATCCAGGCATGATGTTTACGTATGGCCGCTATCGGTATATATATGCCTTGCATAACATACAAAATACTATCTATGATCATGTGAATTCCCTTCAAACATACAAACAAAACAAAACAAACAAACAAACAAAAAATAAATTTGTCATGGCTGCTTCAGCCTGATAATGAAGAATTTGTTAAAAAGAAAATTATTTTTTTAAAAAATGATTGCAGTCACACTTGTAACAATCAGTGTGTGCATTTTAAAACTTTTCAAGAATTCGTGATGAAACATACTTCTTAGATTGCAAAATCACCCAAATAACAGGAAACAATATTTAGCAACAAATAAGGAGATGAAAAAACAATAAGAGGAACGTTCGCCCCAACAAGAGAAGCTTCCTAAAAAGAATAAATAACGAGATTGAATTGCAAACATTCCAGGATTTATTGGGGCCATGAAACTTACGCATAAATAAAGCCTATAGTTCAGAAAACCTGCCTCTGCCTCTCAAGATCCAGTCAAACGAGGCGGACGTCAATTTAACGGAAATTTCCGCAAGGAGATTTAGGAGCAGATTTTGCTATCGCGATTGTGATCAAATGCCGCAGTGTCCTGTTCGTGAATTAATGACACGCCAGTTTCACTCTCAGCTTATCTCCCTCATAAAGTGACAGGAGCCTAAAGTAAGGTAGACTTTCCGGGTGTCTAGCGACAGACAGCAGCTGTAAGAACGCACACTGTGGCCATTTGTTATTTAGACGACGGGCGGTTCATGTGGTGAGGTTTATTATCAACAATGTTCATGTATTTACTACTCTCGGAGTCAGATTAAAGATAACGTATGTTCATGCCCACTTACGAAAGGCCCAGGTTTGCTGGAGTTGCTGTTGCTGTTGTAGCTTTTTCTTCCGATAGTGACCGTTTGTTTATGTGCTCATGTTGCAATTGCAAGTTTATATTGTGATTTTAATAATGCCATATTATATGAATAAAGTGGAGTAATCCTCGTGCTCTGTTTGTACTGAATTTAATTACTTTAGTACATATAATATATCATCATGTGAAGTTGTGTTGCAACTTTTATTGTTGCTGTTGTTGTTGTTGTTGTTGTTGTTGTTGTTGTTGTTGTTGTTGTTGTTATAGCTGTGATTATTGTTACTATTGTTTTTGTGCCATGATTATTATTGCTGTAGACACCATTTTTCTATCGTTTCTTTTGTCTATTGTTACTGCTGTTGCAAAGGGTTGTGATTTATCACTACTGATAATTGTTTATGATATTTTCCTACATAATCCTGCCGAATGTCCATGCCATTCTCGTTTTCGCAATTTTGCTTATACATCTCTTCATTTTAAATTTGTCTCAGGTTGGACCACCCACGATGCATAAGCAATGGCAGTCTATAGAAGATGAGTACTCCCGTTTGGCCGCGCTCATCTACCACGGAACAGATGGTGACCTCGCAAACAGCCTGGACTGCATGTCCCCGGAACAACTTCATACCGCCGTCACCCATATTGCCCGCGATGGTCAAACCCTTCTTCACCTGGCAGCTGTGCGTGAGAGGCTGGACAGTGTCCGAGCCATGCTGAAAAACCGTGTGGACGTCAACGCCCGCGATGGCACCGGCGCCAGGTAAGTCCTCGCGAGTGATTCAGATCACGTTGTTTCCAGTTTCCAAAAATTGCGGTTAAAGACCGGCTCCTCCTCTCCTCTTCCTCTCTTTGTGGTTGTTGTTTTTCTTAAGCCTTTCACTCCTAAGAGACAGGATTATCTCGGCTTGTAGAAGTTGCCAATTTTGCTGAGAAATTTTGTGGGTA
>JBCAUA010044364.1:0-11836 GCA_038406235.1 Peronia verruculata
GATAGATAGATAGATAGATAGATAGATAGATAGATAGATAGATAGATAGATAGATAGATAGATAGATAGATAGAATGCACACACAGACACATTTAGAGATATTGACAAAGAGATGGAAAGATACACAGACAGAGAGATCGACAGGCAGACATAGAGACCATTTTACATGTAAATTCCTACCTCTTTCTCTCCCCAGACGTATGAAAGACATTGTTGTTGAGAAGCGTAAGAAACTGCACATTCAGAACAAGCGCGCCATCAAGATCCAGGCCTGGTGGCGGGGGACTATGGTCAGGAAAGCCCTTGGTCGTTACAGCGCCAAGAACAGAGAGAAAGATATGGGCAAGACGAAAGGAAAAGGAGAGAAAGGAAAGGGGAAGCAAAAAGCAAAGAAATAGTCAAAACCAAGTTTTAGGTAGCCAGGATAGGTAGCAGGTAGGGGAGATAGGAAAACAACGGAAGAAAGGAAAGAAGGATGCCACAAGATGAACTCAGGCGCTCGTTAAGTTTTGAGCTTATGGAATTATTGGTACCACTGTAAAGATTATTCATTTTCGTTTGCGTGTGTGCAAAAAAAAAGTTCTATCTTCTTAAGTAGAAGTTGAGATGTTGGCAATTGAAGACGATGGGGGTGATATGTTGCTGCAGCTGAAGTTATGTAGAAAATGGCCGACCATTTTGGTAAATCCTTATTAATCCTTGTTAGGCCATGCCACCAAATTACAATTTTTGGACTTTTACTCGATCGACTTCAGTAGATTGAACTCTGAAATGCATTTTTAGATTGATATAGAAGGGTTTGATGAAGAAAAAACAAAATGCCTAAAAATTCATTCACTGTTGAAAAACACGTGATTTCTCCGGTCGGCTGTTTGAGGAACGCCTGATTTCATCGTAGTATGAACTTTCATCAGATCGAGGATAGAAAGAAAGCACACAGCAAAGAGGGAAAGACAGGAAAAAGTTTTTTTTCTTTTTTCTTAAGAAATGGAATGACAGGCGACCTCTCAGTGTCTTCGACAGGTTGAAAGATCTTGGGAGAAAGAAAGAAAGAAAAATGGTTGGACTGAGGAAAGAAGTGAAGGTAACAGTAGTGACTAGACTATCTTGACAGATGATTTCTGGGAAGTGACGTCGTTTCATTTTTTTTTTTTAATTTTTATTTTTTCAATATCCTGTGGAGTCTGAAGACGCTGATGGAGTGACGAATACTATTTGTTTTATAAACTTATACTGTGATTTAGTAAATTAGGAGATTTAAAACTTTTATAGGGAGTGTCGGTGTTCATTATAATTATATTTTTACATATCATTATTTTTTCTGCTATGAAGAATATAATGATACTTTACTCACTCAGAGTCTATCTAAAGGTAGGTTTGGTGTTGAAGAGCTATTTTTATATAGTATAATTACATTTTCTTTCTACATGCAATTTGTGATTTTGAAGCTGAATGGAACTGTTTCACTTGGCAGTGTGTATATATATATATATGCTGTGTGTGTGTGTGTGTGTGAGTGTGTGTGTCTTTCTCTTTTACCATATATTTCAATACTAGACAGTGTACTTTTGTCAATACAAAAGATGTCATTGTTTTGTAAAACTGCTTGTGCTGAATGGACGGTAAGATATAATAATTTGCAATATGATTATTTTGAGATGGGAGCCCCTTATTTTGAACCCATGATATTACGTGTACTTTGGTAAAATAGACAATTTACGGAAATCTTTCGATGTTATCTTTGTTTGTTTGTTTTTTGTTTTTTTTTTCATCTGTTTTAGATATTAATAAATCTAATAATTATTGTTGTTTTTTTTTAAATCTTATTTTCGTGCGCCAATATATGTTTTTCTCTCCATTTTCTGAACAAAGCAGTGGAAGATCAAATTCAAAAAGTATGTGGCACCCAATCCACATGAACCAGGTGTCGAGCTGAACACAGAGAGATTAAAGAAGAAGTAAACTGAGGGAGAAATTGGGAAAACAGAAAGAGGCAGAAGAGAGAGAGAAAGAGAGGGAGAGAGAGGGAGAGAGACAATATAAGAGAAAGGAGAGAGAGAGAGAGGAAAGAGAGGGAAGGGAATGAATGATGAAGAGAAAAACAGACGAAAGAAAAAGGAAACAGTGAGAGTGACAAAACAACATTAGGGTAAGAGAGATGAAGAGACGGGAAAGAGAGAAAGTTAGGGGGAGGGGAGAGCCTGAGGAGTGGAGAAGACGCGAAACAAACTGGAGACAAAACAAAGAGAGACTCAAAAGCAAGAGAGATGGACAGAAAAATAAATGCAGACATGCATTCAAACTTCTCATATTCAGTTCACTCAAATTCTCAGTCAACAAATCCAAAGATCATCAAATTCTGTGTCTGTCTTCTATTAATTTGAAGTATGTGGTTCTTTCGAATACCATCCGAATAGTGTAGAAAAAGTGACGTTATTATAATAATACTTCGTATCACAAACTGCTGAACGAAATCACATTCAAATTGTTAAACCAAAACACATCCAAATTGACTACGCACTACTGTCCTCTTCTTGACATCAATATTTTGTAACCGAAGGAAAACTCAAAAACTGTACATTAAGAAACATCGACAATGTCTACGTTCTATCACATCTTCGTGCCATCAAAATTGCCCGTCGAATCCAAGACATTTATTTAATGCCTCCTTGTTGGCCTCAAAACAAGATCACATGATCATAGAGTCACGTGATAACAAGATCACATGATTGCAGGATCACAAATCACATAATCTTTAAATCATGTGGTCACAAGATCACTTGATCAAAAGATTACATTATTGTAAGATGCAAGGATACAATCATGGCCAGCTCAAATGATCACACGATTATATAATCATAAGATTACATCAATCACCATATCACATGATTACAAAATGACGCGATCACAAATTCAGCGCGACTCTCTGTGTCCACTTCAATAAATAAGACACTATATAAAACGAATTATTAAGTGTATACGACTAATAATATATGTACAAACATTTTGTATGGATATCTAATACTATAGTTATAAACAGATTTGGAGGCGATGGATAAACGAAGAGACCAAAACGTATCAAACAAATAACAACAATAAAACAATGGGCTCACCAAAATAATCAGAACAAGGGCAATATTAACTGGAACAGCAGCAACAACAACAACAACAATAGTAATATAATAAGTATGTAATGAAAACTGTAATGACGATAATAATAATAATGATAAATTTTGATAATAAATAAATACAGATTAGTTATGCTACACGCAATGCGTGTTCTCTTGAACAACGGTACAGGAATACTTCAATACACAGGAAAAAAGATCTGCTGTGAATTTCACCAACAAGCGTGTAATTGTAAAGTCCAAAGGAGTGAACAACTAGGCTACTTTAAACTTTAACGTTAAATCTAGTTTTGAGTGTTATGTTTTTTATAAGCTTTTCAACCTCCTGTAGTGGTGGTTATTTCAGCTGTCCACAACCGTGGTAAAAAAAATAACATAACACATTGTGTTATGTGATCGTTTTCGTTAACCCTTGTTTTGTGTGTAAACAGCACACCCGTCCCCTATCTGCTACAGTCCCGTTACACTGTTATAGTATTAATATTTTGAGACGGAATGAGATGAGAAAAACTCTATTTGTCTTCAAAAGGAAATTCCTTCCACAGTTGATGAGATACACTGTATTCTACATAGCATAATGTAAGACGTATTAAATATTCTCACTTCATTTTGGAGACAGCAGTGACGTCCCTGGGTAATGAGCTATTTTGGGTGTCAGCCAATTTACCTCCCTTTGTCGAGTACAAAAGATATTGTAAAACAAGCACAGTAAAAAGAAGTTATTCTAAACACACGGGGACAGGCAATTCTAAAAAAAAAAAAAAAAGATCGTCATATGAACATACTCTTAATACTCTTATTCTCATTGTTATAATTTTGTTTCATTCATTTTTTGGCCTCACTTGTTTCATAGAACAACATCAGAAGTAATTGTTTTTTTTTTTTCTACTGTAGAAGGCCTGTCCGATACCTCTTGTATTTGGCAAAGAGAACTCGGGGAAGCCATTTAGTTGGTTTAAAACAGCTCTCTAGACGGAAGCCAGATTGAGGGGGACGGGACACAGACAGGGTGTGATTGTACACTAACAATTCGTCATCAAGCCTCTCAGAAGGCGTTGGGTCCGATTTCAGATCATCTCTAGAAACTACAGCCGAATCGATATTTATTTACCAGTTTAAATTTGATTTCAAATTATCAATATCAATAAACCTCTTAATAAGTTTATTTCCCGCGAACCCTTTGACTTAAAATAACTTCCAACATGACATTTTAAGCCATTTTCATGAAACACTGTCGATTAGGCATAGCAAAAAATGTAGGAAAAGAGACGTTTTTGCTGAGTTTTCCCTCGCTCGTTCATTGTCATGCATGATATAAACCCCAGTATAAGTGAACAGATGGAAGTTTTTTTTTGTGTTTTTTTTTTTCGGGGGGTGGTACTTTTAAATTTAAATTCACCCGGTTCACGAGTGGTCTTTTTTTGTTTATCCTGTCTGTTTTATTCAAATTGCTTCTGCTGGCAGAGCAATGCAAAAAAACTATCTATTATAACAAAAATACAATAAAAACAAAACAAACCAATTAAAAAAAATTCAATAATTATCAAGACACACACACACACACACAAAAAGAAAACAGGAACAGGCAAGTGACAACAAAAACAAAATGAAACAACAAAAAACAAAACAAAACAAAAACACACACACACAGGCAGCAGAATATCTGAGAAGTTTAAAAACAAGTAAAAAGGAGATTTGCCACAAAGAGGAAGGCAAAGAAATGGATTTATTTCCATGAAAATTCTCCTTACTTTAAGATTCTGATTTTCAGTAGTGCTAATGGGATGATACGGTATTCACGAGTTTATCTTCATACAATGCAATTCACATTCATGTTGATTCAGACAAAAATAATATGTCAATAATGATAGATCCCGATTATACTACGATCGTCCGTCCGGAGACCCCTGGAAGGACTATCGTATATGTATCAATAAATGGTACAAAAGTGGTAAAAATGTTGATGAAAGGATGAACTATTGCAATCACGGGATTTCAAAACCAAACAATTGATAAGATATGAACTGTAGCATAATTGGTTAACAAAAACAACAATACATTTCATTCTAACAATAATAACATCTATGATACAAGTGTACGTAGTACATGTAGATTATTATGGAAGCAGAAGATATAATGTTACTATGATTAATTCCGATAGATGGGGATTTCTATCGATCTCTTGCCATAACTGACAGATCCCGATTATCACCAGTACCATTTAGACAGATTATGGAGGAGCATCAACTGAATCAAAGGGTGCGAACTAGTATAAGAGATAAAAACTGCTGATATACTTAATATGTGTTGGGTAATTACAAGGATTGTCTGGGGCCATAAACTGTGTACGTGTACGTGTGGGTTCTAAGTGTCTAGAGGCCATGATGTACATGAAGTTATAGAGTCATGTATGAATGATAGTATTTTATGAGGACTGATTTCCCTCCCCTTGGTAGTGATGGTCATCAGTGGTGTATAGTAAGGCCCTTTATGATGTTAAAAAACGTGAGAAATCCATGTTTCACGAAACTATCTGTCAAATGAAAAAAAAAAAATGATGATAATAATAGCTGTTACTCATACAGCGCTTATTCTGGTCCAGCACAGGTTCTAAGCGCTTTCAAGTTGGGCCATTCTGTGTGGAGAATACAATATCACAATCATATTTACAACTCTGGACCACAGAGTTTAATGAAGTATGGAGTTTAATTTGATGAATGAAGTGAATACATAAAAATGTGACTTTAGAAAATAGCTGTAAATAAACAGCTGCCAAAATGTGACAAAATGTGCGATGCCTGGGCGATAACACGGGTGCCTTCTGAATATCCACTGCGTAAGAGATCTAGCAATGTGATGGCTGAAATCTCTTGATGAAAATGTCGCAAGTATTGAAGATGTTCAATCCAAAGTTATATTTATATTCTCAAAGAAGTTACTATATGATATAACTTTCTTCTTTCTCTTTTTGCCATTTTCTATAAACTGCCCAATAACAATCCAGACTGCATGAAGTGTTCAGAATGCGCCATGTTTTACACAGAAAAAAATGTAAGGGGGGTGATCCCTGACATATCGTGAAAACAGTTCTCTTTATCGCACGATGACAACTCAGAAAATTGATCTATAAACTTAAAGTTCAATTTTCAAGCTAAATGATCGATCTGTTGCTGCGCTCTGTGTACTTTCTGTAGGCACACAAATATTGCTGTTAGGAGGAACATGAAACGCAATTATTGCTGTACCTGTCTTAGTTTGTCAGCATATTACAGTTGCATTCAATTGTCACTAAACCCTTCTTTAACCGAGATTCAGGTGTGCCATTCTCTTATTTCGTCTCTGCTTTCATAAATATAAGCTCACATCAGCTGCTGAAACAAACAAACAAAAAACAGTACATAACTACCGGAATATTCTGTTTGCCTCTGACCAGAGTGGCAGTAGACAGGTCTAAGAATCCGAAGCGGTTCTCAAACTCCTAATCCTACATACATAAATAAATTAAAAATGTCTCACTGAGATGTCAAATGAAGAGTCTCTATTGGTCATACTTATAATTTTATTAATTCACTGTCTATTTCATCTACAGGCATCCACTGGTCAAACAACTCGACTATACTTTATTACAAACACACCGTTCTTGTAACAATATCATGGTTTTGCTATAATTATGCCTTCGCAAAGTCAAAAACTTATCACAGCTCAAACTTCCTTACTCCTCTGAGGCTGCAGCTGTTTCAGTCTATCGCCCCTGGAACCGGAGAACCGATTCAAGGAGAGACTCCTGTTGTGTTTAATCTCCGGTTGTTTCCCTTTGACTTTGTCCGATCGTCTGCCCCTGACAAGGGACACAATGCTCGTTTTCTTTGTCCTGGAACTTTTTCGTTTTGGTGTCCCTTTTTCGTTGCTGTCGCTGGCGCCTTGCTCAGTATCTGAGTTTGAGGAGGCCTGCGGGATCTGTCGGATCTCAAAAACTTCGTTGGACTGGATGGGTTGTGGGAACGGTAGTAGATTAGCCGCCATTGTTGGGATAAACATGGGTGTTGCCATGGCGCCGTAATCTGTTCGGGAGGCATCTTGAGACAAAACATCCGATTCTGGGTTGATGGGATGGCGGAGATGGTATCGACCGGGTGAGGTGATAAAGGTGGGTTGGTAGTCCGGCATGACAGAGGATGGGATCGAATACCGTGGGCGTGGGTCTCGTGCCACATGCAGCACGCGGTGATGTTTATTGCTCACAGGAATGACCGGCAGAGTCTCGCGCTTTCTTAAAGGTGAGGGTCGTTGGTACTGGCTTGGTATTCCAGGGTCCTCAGCCAGGTATTGGAGGGGTGATCTAACCTCTTCACTCTGGGTTGGGGAGGTATCATATCCCTCATGGAGGACACCGCTCGGGGCCATGTGACTGGCATTGGAAGGCGATAGAATGGTGCCGGTAGCTGCACTGTTTTCGCTCCTGATACTTCGATCGATGGTGAAAACCTGGGGCCGGGATGTGGGGAAGTTGTTGTTCTCGACTTTCAGCCTTGGCACCTGCGAAGCCACCTGAGCCTGAATGTTATTGCCGATGCCGTTTTTGGCTTTGTTAGCAGAGTCACTTCCTGCCAAACTCGAAGGGTGCTCTGTACTCGCCAAATGTAGCGCTGGGTGATGATGAGTGGGCGTCTCGTGGGGCACGTTGGTGTAGAAAATAGGATCAGTATCAGAGGGGGAGTTTCTAGTTCCAGTCATCTCCATCTGTTGGTCATCGTCACCTTCCTGAGTTTGCTGATCCTTTCCCATGGTGTCCGAAGGAAATATCTGATGAACACGACCAATTTTGCGAGCGGGTCGGGTAAGTATGGGACCCGCCTCTGTTTCATCCAAACTCAAAGGTTCAAAGCTTGGTCTCTGTGGTATGTTCGACTCCATCTCTGGTTTTCTATTGTTCTTATCCCCGTTTCCTAGATGCATCCGATTCCTTTGTTGATGGGATACACTGGAGAGTTTGCTGGCGTACTGATCTTCGCTGTCGCTCTCGTTATTGTCGTTATCGAGACGTAGATGTATATTTTTCGCCTGACTGGTGGCCGAACTCTTCCCTTGCTGGGCAAAATTAAATCTCTGAGCCCTTAGTTTCTCATCGGCTATCTGGGGTGACGATGAACGGCTTCGGGTGGGGTTGGAAGCCTGAGCTTCTGACGTGGGTGACAGACTTTCCCAAGGGGGAGGAGAGAGACTGGATATAGCCCTGGTCTCTACATGTGAGAAGGGCATCTGGTGAACGTCTAGCACCAGGTTCTGGATGGTGTCTCGCCGGCTGGGTTTGGATTCCATGTACTCAGTGAAGTTGGAGGAGTGGGCTCGTGGGTCACTATGGGGAGAGAAAGAAGGAAGTTACATGTGAGGCTTTCTTGTGAGCCCCCCCTTTTTCATTCAAGAACTACAGGTAGAAATAAGAACTGTTAATTAAAAAGCCTCGGTTTCATTAATCTTTTGTCCAACATTCGTCAAACAAACACTAAATGTGAGGAAAAAAAACATGGTTCAAATACATCAATTAAAACTGATTTTTCCTCTATTTCTTTCATGTTGCTTTATTAAAACTCATGTGGCTGATGAAGTTGGGCCGTTTGGCTGATTAAAAAAAAACAAGACAAAATTCCTCCTAGCTTTACGACTAGATGTCAAAAATGTCACTACTTTGGCCCCCATCTCTTCATAATATCAATTGATGTTTATCTTTTTGATAAATTAATACTAACAAAAAAGATATTTGGATTCTGAGGACACATTAAAAAGAGAACAACTTCTACACTAGATGCGATAAGATGCACAGTCATAGAGTAAGCAACATCTTTCCTGGATCAAAAATGCAATCGATATAGAAAGTGTAAAAAGGAGTCTCAGCGGCGTCTCATCCCTCATCAAGATAGGACCGAATGGGACAGGATGGGATAGGATAGCATAGGATACGATAGGATAGGTTAGGAACTGATGTTAGGATAAGATAAGAGAAATAAAGTAAGATGGGTTTGGCTAGGCTGGAAAAGGGTAGGATAGGAACTGATAAGATATGATTAGAGCGAAAGTCTAGGCTAGAATAGGGTTAGAAAGAATTATATATAACAGAACAGGATCCATTATGATGGTTTATTTACTGCAGAAGAAATTCTAACTCCTCTGATTAGATACTTACGTGATTTAGACACTGTTCTAAAATACTTTGGAAAAAGAATGCCTTTGTCATAACAATTCATGTTTTCAAAATTAACTTTCCAAAATATCTAAAGTATTTTCTTGCACAACTTCATTCTCTACAACCCTCATTGTCATCACTTTGTGTTCTGGGAACATAGTTTTCAGAGAAGGATTTTCCGTAACACAAATTATTGTCTTCTATATGATTACAGTTCCTCTGCAACCGCAACACTGCATCAGTCTGAGTGAAAGCATGCACAATGTGGTGATTCTGGCTCCTTGTCGAGTGATCCGTACCTGGAAGGAAGACCAAAAGGAGCGTCGATGTTCGGATGGTTGTACGTTTCTCTCCGCTTGGACAGGCTCCCTCCCTGGCGGGAGGCCCCGGTGTCAGCCCTGCTGCTGAAGGAGGTCTCTTTCTCTCCGTTAGTACTGACCTGGTCCTCCAGGGACGACTCCTTGATGACGCCCTGGGCCCAGCGAGGGCTGGAACTGTAACCGTCTCGCTTCCTGCTGCCTCGCAGGCTGTCGTCACGTGATCGCCTGTCCCCGCTTGGTCTGGGGCTGAAACTGGGGAGACAGAGAGATCGGGGCTCTGATAGGGGATCATAGCTAAGGAGGGTAGGATTCATTGACAGAAACAGAGGATCAATAAGCTACTTAGGCAGAGATCGGGGCTGAAATAGGGCTCACCACCACGGAGGATAAAATCAAAGTTCAGGCAGAAAAAAAGAGATAATACATAAGCAAAGATCAGGGCTCCGATAGGGGCACATTGCTAGGAAGGATCGAGATTCGTTGTTAAGGCAGAAATAGAGACTTAGTCCTTAAGCAGAGATCGGGGCTCAAATAGAGGTGCATTTGCCAGAGAGGTAAGGGGTCATTGTTTCGGTAAAAATAGAGATTTAATATTTAAGCAGAGTATGGGGCTCAGATAGGGGCTCAAACAGAGGGAGCGTGAAAAGCCGAGACAAAGAAAGAATGATAGCGTAAGAAATAAAAAGAATGTGTGAAGAAGGAAAGAATTATTGTTAAGAGAGAAACTAAGATTTAGTTCCTGTGTCAGAAAGGAGCTCAGATGGACGCCCAGTGTATAGGCAGAGATAGAGGCTCAATGGTAGAAAATAGAGGCTCAGCACGTAGGCCGAGATCGGGCTCAATGATTTAGGTAGAAAATAGAGGCTCAGCACTTAGGCAGAGATCGGGCTCAATGTTTTATGTAGAAAATGGAGGCTCAACACTTGGGCCGAGATCGGGCTCAATGATTTAGGTAGAAAATAGAGGCTCAGCACTTGGGCGGAGATCGGGCTCAAAAAGAGGCTCACTGCTATGGTGGATATGGGTTCATGGTATAGACAAAAGTAGAAGCTTAGTACTAAGCAGAGATCGGGGCTCAAAAAAGTTTGACTGCTTGGGTAGAAATTGAGGCTCAGCAGCTAAAGATAAGATCAGGTCTCAGGTAGGCTCAATGCCAAGGAGGATAACGGGTCGTTGTTTGGACATACGTTGAACCTTAAGCAGACTGAGCGAGATATAAACGAGATAGATGTGCAGTGCTTAGATAGAGATAGGGGCTCACAGCCACAGCTAAGACGGGTTCAATGCTAAGGGAGAAACTGAGGCTCAAGAGTGACTCTTTTGTGTCTATGACAGTAATAAAAGATTGCGAAGCCTTTACAGCCTACACTGCAAAGGGCCGACGGCTATATAAAATGTCTTGTATTAGTATTGTTGCTTATGTAAAAACAAACTCCCACAGCCTGGCTTATCTGGAGCAAAGGGAAATAAAAGATATTTCATGGGTTTTTTAGTAAATCAAAATGCTGAGATACATATTTGCAGGCAACAAAAAAGAGAGAAAGAGAGAAAAGGAGAAAAAAATGAGCTTGAAAAGCCGAGGGCATAGAAAGAAAGAGGGTGTAAAAAATAAAAAGGATTTGTGAAAGACAGAAAGTAAGAGACAGTGGAACTGAGAGAGAGAGAGAGAGAGAGAGAGAGAGAGAGGTAGGGGGAGAGAGAGAGAAAAGAAAAGGAAGATTTGTTTGTTGCCTTTCCCGTTCACATTAAGGGAAGATAGAAAATGCTAATTCTTACCTGCCGTCAATAGCTGACCTAAGTCTATAGGAGTCACGTCGGCTCAGAGGGAAGTCAGACATGTCCGAGTCTGACATGGCGTGAGAAACAGAACTGACAACTGACTCCTTTCTCCCTGACTCTTTGTTGCCGATTGAGTCATCTGTAAGTGACAGGGACACCAAATAAGGATGAGGACGTATATAATAATGAATATAAAAATAAAAAAAAAAAACGACAACAAACACATGGAAAGCAATGAACTACTGACACAGCAGGTGTTAAAATGGACAGGTTTATAAGTTCTCTGAATTCCTTATGAAATTTCTATTCAACAGAAAGTTAAAATCGCAAAGAGCTACTTGGCAAATAGATAGACAGACAGACAGACAGACAGACAGGCAGACAGACAGACAGACAGACAGACAGACAGACAGACAGACAGACAGACA
>JBCAUA010044385.1:0-11835 GCA_038406235.1 Peronia verruculata
CAAATGAGAGTGGTAATCATTCTCGCGAGATCTGAAGCGGTTCGGGAAAACCCGAGGCGCGGACTTCGGGACACAGATGATACAACTACTGTATGATACACTGTATCAATGCTGGATGGAAAAAAATATACAAAAAAATCCCAATAGACCAATCGTGATCAACAGACCTGAATCCAGATCTGATCTAGATCTAGATCTTGACCCCTGGATCTAGATGTCTCTAGAATTAGAGTGTACCTCACACAAGTAAGTAGTACCTGGGACTTCGTTGAAGAAGGCATTTCCTTAACTTTCATAATGAGAGCACGCAAATGTTGAAGGCATTCTCCACTGGATTTTTTAATGTCTTTCAACACTGACAATGCCTCAGGCAGATCAGCTTCCACGATGTCCTTCATGATTGATATTTTATGTAGATCTAAGTTGTAGATCTAGATTATATCTAGATATATATTAGATCTAGATTCTAGATCTAGTCACTAGTGTGGATCTCCAACTCAAGCTGCCATGTGTTAATATTTGCTATATGCCAGGTACTGCTTCTGGGTGGGTTAAGTCTAATTTAAGCCGTAGATCTATTGGAGGCTAGCTAAGAGAGGGCTACCGCAGTTAAAAGACATGGCTGTCAAAATAGAGCCAAAAATATGTGAAGCTGATATTTTATAGATGCATAACTTCAGAGGTAAACATAATTTGGAGGGAAACTGTGATATGATAGCTTGTTACAACAGATTTTAAGAGTTTTTTTTTTTTGTGTGTGTGTGTGATCTTTTTGGAGGGGGGGGGAATTGAGGGCACTTGACCGAGGACTATTGTAAAAACTATACAATTGATATACAAATTCTAGTAAAAGCATATCAATTCATTAATACGGGGTAGAACATTCGTTATTTAAGTCTGATTCATTCAATAAAGTTGCAAAATTGAGTCCCGTTTCTTGACGCAATCTGGCACCGGAAGTGGTTGCTAGTCTCAACAATAGTGCTCTAACTGTTAGGGCCTTATCCATGGGTATTAGGAAGAGGTGAGAGAGCGAAGTGTCTACTTTATCGCTTCTGAACGATTGAAGAATCCATGTCCACCATAGCTCTCAATCAGGGTCCAATCTTTAAAGTCTAGTGACAAGAGGTACGTAATTCAATTGAATATACATCCTGAATTGTGAAAATACAGTGTACACCGACACAGTGTTTACTCAACTCAAGTCAAAGGCCCATTCCTTGTGTAAACACTGTGTCGGTGTGGGGTAGATCTCTAACGGTTACGGTCTTGGTAAGCTTTTCATCCTCTTGTCGTGGTGGTTATCTCAGATGGTCCTTGACCGTGGTTAAAAAAATAACAGAACACTAAGTTGTGTTTTTATTTCGAACGTTTTGGCTTCTAGAACTGTGACTCAGCCTGCTACAATGCCCTGCCTGCAGTAGATCTATGCCTGGCCGCCTTTGCGGGGCTTGTCATTCTGGATCTCGGCGCTAGTACTTGGTTTCCTTTACCTTGAGAAGGAGTGTCAATGAACCTGTGCATATTTATGGCAATAATTTGACAAAACTAAGGCTGATAAACCCGAAGTCTTAGTGACACTGTGAGAAATACCACACTGCAACGAGGAGCCCCCACGTATAAACACGGATGCTGCATGCAGGGATTTGCTTTACCTGTGGTATAAATAGGAGACGAACAATTGTAAAGTTAATAAAGACTGTTGTTTTCAGTTCAACAGTGGATGTTACTCACACATTTTTCAGTAGATGTTAGTTTTACAGCATTATTTATCAATAGCAGAGTTTTTGTAGTTGAGAATTGTTGTTCATAACAAACCTATGCTTGATCTAGATCTATATCAAGAATCTAAACTAGATCTACTTGATCTATATTTAGATCTAAAGGAAGCAACTGGGTTTTAAGATCTAGAGTCTCAAACTGGGGATGGCACAGGTGCAACTGAACGAGTGACATAATAGAATAAAAAGTTAAATTTTTCCTGAGTTTCTTGAAAATAGTTCAGATCCATGGTGTTTAAATTGATCTCAAATCTATTTGTGATGATCATGAGGAGTTTAGGATCATTATTTGATGATTGCCCCTAAGCCTACAAATGAGGCTGCATCTAATCTTGACTCAAAATATTCATACTTCATTCCAATAACTGTGAAATTTTGGCACACCTTGTTATAATATGGCCTATTATCCCTATAGTTATTTTAGCAAAGATTTCAGAATATAATCTTTCACTTTCAGTGTGAAAAGGTAGTTGAGACAGAACTTGAAAGGAATGCCTGTTGTAACTTATATCTGATGTCAGTGTCTATGCTTAATTTTATATTAAATAGAAAACAATTGGTACCGTAGGAAAAAAAAGTGGTTCCATTGATAATTCATAAGTACATGTATAATGATAACAGTAATGGGTGATTCTTATCTCCCAAACAGTTAAGTATACAGTGGCATCAAAAGGACAATCATGACAGAAGTGCAAGTTCCAAAAGGCACTCAAGGCTTGTCACCAGCTTTGCTGCCAAATGTTGCTTGGTTTGAATTTATCCTCAATGAAAATTTGTTGAAGGAACATTTGAATCATGAAAATCCAGGTGAGTGCAACAGTACCAAAAAAATTGAGATGTATGCTAATTTTGTTTCATTATTTTGTCATATTGCATGTATAAAGTTTATTCTGTAATATAATCATTTATATGAGAAGTTTCAAGCTTCTTATCTATAATGATTTGTAAAAATGGCTATCGTTTGCATCATAGTGCACTATGACCACTGCATTTTAAGATTTTTTCTCTTTTTCATGTCCCTCCTTGAAATATACAGTTGGCAAAAGATATTCAGAAATAGTTGAAACAGCTGTTTTTTGTCGCTCACTTCATATAAAGTGCATGATTTTAATTTTATGCATGTTCAAGATATCAACTCTACCAGGACACACCGGGAGTATGAGTAGCTCAGACAAATTTATGATTTTGATTTTACAGATCCAAGTCCATGTCAGCTGATAGTTCAGTTCCTTCAACAAGCGGAGATTGAGATGTCAACAGTGATCCAGGCTGCCAATGAAAAGAAGGCACAAGGTCCTCCAGGGGCAATTCCAATACCTGTAAACAAAGTAGAGGAAGGTAAAAATAAAATCAAATTAGAGATGCTGAACACTATCTGCCAGTGCCTGTCCTCAAAAGAATATAAGAATTATCCTGAAAGCAAATGTTTATGAGAAAATATAGAAT
Organism: Peronia verruculata; assembly: GCA_038406235.1. Lineage (NCBI taxonomy): Eukaryota > Metazoa > Mollusca > Gastropoda > Systellommatophora > Onchidiidae > Peronia > Peronia verruculata. The sequence goes on from JBCAUA010044385.1 coordinate 3,228, forward strand.
AGATGGTAGTACTGCAGCAAGTTTGAAGAGGGTGACATAAATTTTATTGTAGTCTTTCTATATCTACCTACGCAAAATGATAAATGGATATAGATGGGATTTGGTAATAATAGGATACTAATTCAGTCAGATAGGGAGTAAATCTGTTTTATTTGAATGTACATATTATTTATACTTTCAGACACATTGATATAAATTCCACATTTTTATCTAATTTTTGTTTACATCCTAGAGCCAAAGCCAATAGAACCACCAAAGAAAGTGAGAGCTCTAAGACTTTTAGCTCTAAAAGTTGGGTGTCACTTGCGCTGGAATCTTTTGACAATGGAAAAAGGGTAAGTAGATCTGAAGATATTGGTGTCAAAATATCAGAATATCAAAGTTCATCTTATATTCATGACTAGCTCTTTTAGACCTTGAATATTTTTTGTTGTTTTCTTTAAAATAACTGTTTTGTATACTTTATTTTATTCGTATGTATATTTTATGTGTATGTATCGCAACTATTCATGTCCTACTGACTGTTGTCAGATAGAAATGATTTTTAGTGTGTTATGATCTGTACTAAAAGGAATATCTTTGTAGTGTACATATGTGTTATGTATGGATTAATTTATGTATAATGTAAATAAAAGAAAATTTTATTTTTAAATGTTATAATGTTTTGTATTCCAGCATCCCCACACCTATTTTACAAGCCTTGTTGATTCAGCTCTTACAATTTTGTGTTCCAAATGTTATTGACAACATCCACAATCCAGATCTGGAAGTCTCTAGTCTGACAGAGCTTGGATTTTTTGTTGTCCATTTGTTCCATAGATGGTGAGAAGTTTGATGTACTCCTAATTTTTTTTTTTTTATTATAATGTGCAGTTAATACATGTAGTCAACATCTACATATTGTTTATCATCAGTGTGAATTGAAATTTTAAGGGGTAGCTGTAGTTTGGCTCCAAAGAGCACTGATGTGCTTAAGTCACATGTAAGTATAAAGTATCTGGATTTGCTGTGGCAGAACACATGCAATGAACCTTTCTTAAACTACGAAATTTGCCCCTCAGTGCCAGGAGAATGTTAAATTGCTTCACCAGACATTATTCTGGGGTCTTAAATTGACTCAATCTACCTTGTATAATGAAATCTTGGTCTGCCCTCATTATTCTTTAGTCCTTGGAATGGTATGGTCCTTGGAGTGGTCGCCGCCTAAGAAACTAGTCACTGGGAGACAAAAAAAAGTGGGCTCTTAGGTGGAAGGGTTCTTAGGTTGATTGAAAAGTTATGCAACTGTTAGTGAAAGATTTATCTATGCAAATAAGTACAGTCTTCTTCCCTGTGTATGTGTTAGAATTAGATCTAACAATCTCTGATCTTTTTTAGTGTATAATTACATCAATACTGCCCAGCGTTTAAACGTCATGTGAGTTTTCACATTATGGTATTATTGAAAACATGATACTGTTATGTTACCCGACGGATAATTGCATGAGTAACTCAAGTGTTTACAAACAACCAAAGAAGCAAAACAGCTGACCAGTCAGGCTAAACATACTCCTCCATATCCGTAGAGTCAATCACAAGTGCTGTCCCACCTCTTGTCAAACAAAGAAATGGTTACTGGGTAGTCCACATCCTGGCCTGATTATGCAGTCATAACAGTCACTTCCTCTCTACCAGTTCCCTTCATCCCTGTCTCCATTTTACTGCACATCTAGCGCTGGGCATTTCACTCAAGTGGACAATATGATGTGAAATTACATCACAAAGTACTTATGTGTCTTGGCCTATCACTGGGCTCTTAGGCAGGGGATTTTCTATTTGGGAGTGGATTCTGAGAGGGGTGAATTATAGAGAAAAGATTTTGTTTCGGAGCAGAGGCGAGTTCTTAGACGTACGGGGCTCTTTGGCAGAGACCGCTATACAAATCCCTGCATATTTCTGTATTGATAGCATGTTTTCAAAAACCTGAAAGATATCAAAAAAGTACAAGCAACAATTCAGGGTCATGGATTACATGGCGCCCGGGCACATAATATCTATAAGTAATGGATGAGGGTTTGCTTGAGGCTTGGCCCTTGCAATAAAGGAGAATTGAAATGACAGGGAGGAAGATAGTAAAGTTTATTGATCTATAATGCTATATGTTTGCTAGCCAGGAGCAGTAATCCTTATGAGGAGAGAGATTGATCGTTGCTGAGCATTTTTTTTTTCTGTTTCTCCAGGTGTGTGAGAAGTGTTGTTAGGGATAGTTTCCCTACCAAGCCTGTGAAACAAGGATTCATGTCTATGTAAGTTTATCTGGCTAAAAAATGTCTAGTATTACCTCATAGTGAATATATGGAAAATAGCATCATGTCTCAGGCAATACATGGTGTAGAAGTTTAGTTACCAGACATTCCACATCAAGACTAATTTAGCCTCGTAAAAGTTAAGGCAGCTTTTACAAGACATTGATAAAACAGTCAAGCACAAAAAAACTTGAATACATTAACCTGCAATTCACGGAAATGTTGAATCCTGTTATCAGCCCCGTTTCAATGAGTCCATATTTCTTGAATGATTTCATCATCATCTACGGGATCTCAGAGTGGCAGAATGTGTGATCAGGCCCATTTTTTGTCTGGCCTTGCTTTGCCCCAAGCTGTTGGTGATAAGGGAAAGGTGTGCAGGAGTGGTACGGGTAGGCAGTATATAATGTACTACATCTGAATTTGAGCCTCACTGAAGATGAATTACTGTGAGGGGGTAGTAGTGTAATTGAACGGGATAGTGGATTAGGCCATGCACACTTTCAGTATTGCAAGGAATAATCATAGCGGACATGTTGCGATGCACGCACAGTGATGTGTGAGATGGAAACACACTATATGAGAGATAATGAATGATATCATGTAGATGAACTGAGGGGCACTAATTCTTAGAATACTGCTTCTCAATGTTGTTATGGTTATGTCCTCTCAGTAGTCCTCCTATTCATTTGCAGATATAATAAGGTCATCATCGAAATCCAGAATTTCAGAAATCTTCTAACATATTATTCCATCTCCAAGAAATGTGAGTTTTCCGTGCTTCACTGCATAACTTTTAGCAATGGTAAATATCATGGGCTTCATAGCACATAAATTATGTGAATATTTGTCACCGGTAAAATTTCGTAGTTTTCAGTCATTTCTGTATAAATAGATTTTGAAAATTTCATTATATTTAGTGAGCTGTATCGTGTTTGCAACATTGGATTGTAGAGACTTAAACACTTGAATCAATGTGTTCATATTAGCTAGATCTGGATGTTCCAAACCTGCCTTTCTCACACCATATAACTTTGCTATTTGTTTTCTTCTTATATAAGCTATTTTATATTTTCTAATAACACTCCAGGCCTGGTCAGGTGGATGCCAATATTGTCATGGCTCAGGCAACAGAGACAATCATCAGAAAGGTAGTTATCATCACCAATGTTCCTACATGTTCTGTAGCATAATCTTTGATTCATGTCACAGACTGTTGTTATTTTTTTGTTTGTTCTGGAAGAATGCTTGAATTTTCTTTCTTAAAGTCTAGAATATAAGATGTTTCAATTCAAGTTGTAGCTGAATCACAGTATGAGTAAAATCTACAAAATCCATAGTGGTGTCAGCATTATTGCTTAAGACAATTTGCATTGGCTTGGACCTTAAGATTCCAACAACTTTTTGTTATATTGATTTTTCTTTTAAAAACTGCTGTTCTTCACAGTTTAAAGAAGAACTTCCAGCCTCTATAACATTTCTTGAGAACTGTTTACATGCACTGGAGACAGATCACAACAGTGCCAGCATGCCCACAGCTGAGTGTTTCTCTCTGCCTAAAGAGGAAGCAGATGCCCAGTTTCTGTGGAGCAACACTTCAGAGGTACCAGCACAGGAGATGACATGTCAGGTAAGCTGAGAAAATACATGTGATGGCCCTTTCTTTATTAACTCTCCAGTGCCAGAGAGCATTAAATTTACTTCCAATTTTTAGTTCAGAATGACTCAACTTACCTTGAAGTCTGGTCTATCATAGTGCTTGGTCTTTACCATTCATATGACTATGGCATTTTTCTGCGCTGATGAGGTACATAGCAAGACGCAGCAGTTTATAATATTTTTGCAAACCAGAATACATCATAGAGGAGTACAGTGATCTCCGCCTAAGAATCCTCCGCCGAAGAGCCCGGCCTGTGTTAAAAACCCACCTCTTCTACAAAACGGAATTTTTTCTCTGAATTTACCCCTCTAAGAGCCCGTTCTGGGCATGCATAACAGTTAAGTGTGGAAGTGAGTGTTTAAATGTTAATGATAACTGGAAATAGAATTACAATGGATATATGTTAAAATGCACAAATGTAAAAATTTTGTTGTGAATTGAATTGCTCTCCCCATGGTTACTGACAGTTTTACTAAGACAGATAGAAGTGATTCTCAGATAAACATTGTTTTGAGCATTGCTCTGCTTGGCTGATATGGCTTATCAGTCTAACACAGTTTCGATGCAGTCATTTGAAACTCATGATTATTCTAAATTGAAAGGTCTGATTGTTGTTGTTTCCTTTTTTTTTTTTCTCAGATCTGCTTTGATTTGGGAGCACTGTATTTCTTCAAAGGAGATTACAGAAAAGCATACGAAAAATTTAGAATATGCAAACAGCTTCATAATCAGGTAGGCCATTGATTCCATGTGTTACAAAGGAATGCAACATTTGATTATGTATTGGTATTAATCATAAAATGATAGAGACTTGATCAGTATACTTTTTATATGAATGACTATCCAAACAATAAACAGATCAGTGACAGAGTTACTCATCATATGTTACCATCTATGTCTAAACTATCATTTCATACACACAGATGAATATTATAAAAGAAAGAACAATTCTCATAGTTTCAACTAGTACTTCCAGGTTTAGCAGTCAGAGCTAGAGAGAGAGAAACAATGATATTGACATCTCTTTCCTCAAGATGAAGGTTGGCAGTGAAAGCCAAATTTTATATTTCTTAGTTCAACATTCTTTTGTCATTATAAACATGACAGAATCATGTTCTTCATTTACCCTAGGGTAGTTTTTCCAGAAAAATGTTCATGACTGTCATGGAAAAGCATTTTTACTTTTACTTTTGAAGCAAAATTTCTCATTAATTATCAGCCAAAGTTTGCATAAACTTTGTTTCAACATATGAAAATTTTGTCAGATTTTTTTTTGTGTGTAAAATATTCATTTTGTTGCTATTTTTTTTTTTGGTATAAATTTCTTTATATAATATGTACAAACTTTCCACATTTTTGTAAATTTCTTTATATAATATGTACAAATTTTTGTGCATCTTCTCTGTAAGATTCAAATAAATCTCATTTACAGATTTGACCAAATTTTGCTGAGACAATTTAGTTTCGAAGTAGTGATATGGTAGGGGCTGATCAGCAATAATTTCATAACATTCAGTGGCACTTGTGACTTTATTGGTGATGATGAAAGAGAGAAATATTGAATAATCAGCTGATATATAACAATAAATGAAGTGTTCTTGTTTTTTGTGTTTTATTTTTGTTTGAAGTAATTAAGGTGAAGTGATTAACACATGGACATTACTGAACTGTATTTTCTTTTTCATAAAAATTTAATATGTGTGAATCTGCCCTGTTAAAAATTGGTTTGTCTGTGATGTGTTGTCTCTTCTTATTCTTATGATTTATTAATAATATTTGTACCCATTTGTGACCTCTGCTGTAACTAGTCTATCTTTCATATTCCCTGTCTTTGCACACTCCCATTTCTAGCGAGATATGGAAGGAAATTCTTACATTTGAAATTTATTTCTTTTTGATTGCTTATTCTTTTTTTTTTTTTTTTGGTCAATGATGTTATTTGTCGTGAAGTCTGTGCTCCAGCAAGTCCATCTCTCAACTTTGTGTACTTTAATCCATGCTTTTTTTTTTTAATGAGAATTTGAAATCTTAATTGATTATTGCGCACTTTCAGCTAAAAGATCCTGTGTACTGCTCCATTGATGTGAACAGATTACGTGGCTACCTGACAAGCTGCAGCAGTTTGTTGGGAGTCACAGCTGATTCCAAAACACCCAGCCTATTTGACAGAGCTGAGATAGCTAGAAAGAAGAACTTTCAGGTGAGCATTTTCAGGTATATAATGCGAAGCAATCTACTGTGGCATCCTCATTGTCATTGGAGTTATCTTAGAAGTGTCAGTCTGAGTGAAGACTTAACTCTTAAAATTTGGAACCAGAATTACACACGCACGCACACACACACACACACACACACACACACACACATACACACCCCCTTTCACATGTTGCATCCTGGTGCATGCAGTCTTAAGTTGGGAAGAGAAATGCAGAAACTTTACAATAAGTTTGAAATAAGCCAATTATTGTTTGCTGCAAGGATGAGGAACAGCAATGTGAAACAGTGAATTCCAGTACTGTTGTTATTTAAGTAAAATTTTAAGACATGCAGCCTTGTATTAAGGAATCTAAACATTGTATAATGAAACCTGTTCATTACACAAAAGATCATTTTAACTGATTCAGTCCCAAACTAGCACCTTTTGGGACCAAGCCAAAGATATCTCAGCCACCTTCTGTAGCTGGGAGATGAGCCAATTTATTATTCAAATAATATTTCCACCCTGAATCACTATTTTGAAATGTTAGATGCAAAGAACAGAAGTCAGTCATTATTTGTATCTGCCAAATCAAACACAGAACAAATCCCTAAAGGACTTGATTTTCTAAATTTGACACTTTCATCTAGATTCAAAGAAATGCTATAGATAAATTACACATGAACAAAAACTATAGGAAAGGCATGATGATGCAGGAAAATAGCAGTAATATTATTTGCAGTAATTTGCTGTGAAATCTGATTTGGAAAAAAAAAAATGAACTTTGCAAATTTTCAGAAGGGTGGTGAGTGCAGAGTGTTAAAAATGTTGTCTCAAAACAAAGACACCATTAGAGCATAAATGTGAGATATATATATATATATAAACAAGGTACTTTTTAAAAGCAAATGTTTTAACATTATAGTTGACAAATCTTATCTGCAACAAAACCCACAAGTGGCTTAGGGACTCAAAATTTGCTGAATGTATCCCCTTATGAAATTTGGCACACAACATTGTTGCTTAAAGATGTTTCAATTTACATAAAGCCGCAAAATGCTTACTATGTTTGACAGTATTCTAAAAAGGCAATAATAATTGAATGATAAATTTGCGGGGATGTTTGATCCAAATTGTAGGTTTGAAAAATGACATTCAAAACAACAAGCGTATTATCTTTCAGTTTAGTCATCCAAAATAACAACATTGAGGTACATACACTTGCTATACACTTTAAACCACAGGACAGTATTGGTTTGACCCTCTTCTGGTATGTCATAAGAAGAAAGTGAAAATGAATGGGTGTCATGGTTGGTCATCAGTGAATTTAATCCAGTGGATATTGTACCAGAATGGTGCCATATAATATTGACAAAATTGCAGATGGTGTTGGGACTGAATCTGTTAAATGTTCATCTCCTTTGTATATTATTATTACATGCCATGTGTTTTATAGTCAAGAGTTGTTTCTCGCCAACAGGGTATTGTGGACATCCTGTGTGAGGACAACTTGAAACAAGAGCTGGACATGTCCTACAGAGGAAACCTGCAGGATGAGCTGTTAAGACGAGGGTATGAAAAACACCAGGAGACTGGTCCTGTTATATTTTGCTTTGATTAATCATGCCATCAGTGTTGTTAGACTAGCTATATAAAATCTGTATCATAATGGATCCAAGTCTACTGTAACACCAAATAAACCCAACCTAAGAGACAATACCTAGACTTTAGATTTAAACAAAGGAACATTTGGCAATAGTACAAAACACACAAGTTGGGCTTTCCGTGAGAACCTAAAGGTTGCCTTATTCAAATATGGTTGGAACCAAATACAAATTTATACAAATTTGTTTTTTTTTTTTAAAGATTGCAGCTCTTAAATGAGGCAACAAGTAATGAGAGCAGCTAAGACAGTAACAATTTCGAGCCTGAGAACTGTACCCCAAGTTTGCAATGCAGATTTGTACACACATCCGGCATTTCAAAGTGAAGTCAAGACAGTCCAAACAGACACAGCCAGAGCAATCTCAGCAAAATAAAACCAAAGAAATAAAAATCAGAATATCGTGTAGGCAATCGGAAAAATCAGAAACAACCTCTCACACACAACCAACGCTTCAAAACAAAAGAAAAGAGGATAAAGATAGCAAGGGAAATCACTCAGATAATATACAACTTAGGGTATCCTGATAACATCTCTGACATTGGCTGTCGTCATGGGCCCAGAATGTGTTCAGCCTCCCGGCACATTGTGCTGCACATATTTAGCCCACAATGCTTCTGGATGAAGCACTGAAGGAGTTAACTGTTGAAAGCACTCTGGGTAATGCAAAGTTCTTCACAACTGTTCTTTTCTTGTGTGCTAGAAAACTAGTGCTCAATGTTAAGATATTTAGATGCAAAGATGTTGCAGTCATATTCTGTCACAGGCATTGGGGGGGGGGGGGGGGGGACTGGAACTCCAAA
>JBCAUA010044396.1:0-11835 GCA_038406235.1 Peronia verruculata
CTTCATTTTAACCATTGCATTCTCAAATTAGAACTAAATAATCCAAAACCAAATTGTAATCAATCATGGTTGCCATGGCAACGGCCGCCATCTTGGAATTTCTACCCGATATTACGTAACTTTACCTTCTATAGGCTCTGAAATTTTCCAGCTGATTTCTTTCTAATTTTGTGTACACATTCAGCCATTCAATGTCTAAATTTTGCCACGACAGATGTTTGAAAAAGTACTTTTTTATATTAAAAAACAAAAAACAACAACAACAACAACAAAAATTAATATGTAAAAAGGTCACGGGTTCTTCGAAAATTTGACACCATAATCTCAGATTTCTCAAAAGTTTAAAAATGATTTTAAAAAATCCCCCGAGACAAAATCTACATATTGTTTTGTTCTGCATTCATACCAAATTTCATGGTACTCGGCCCAGACGTAAGAAAGAATATAGCGCATTTATGTTAAAAAACGTCATTTTGAGAAAGACGCATTTAAATGTTTTCAAAGAGAACAATACTCCATTTCAGACACTGGAGCTCTTGATATTGTTTTTGTTACTGGGCATCTGCTCATATTTTACCCCCTTTTTGCTCCTATACCCCTACCTAAAGACTTGCCGTGGAGCAGTTTCAGGGTCATAGGAAGCCTATATAAGGCCGCCACTAGAACTCCTGATATTGGTGGAGGAGATCATAATCAAGTCTTTTTTGCACCATTTGCAATTACAAAGCGAAATATTGTCGATCTATCATTGAATATCAAGCCCTGACTGAGCCAAGAACTGCATGTAAGTGGGATTGGTCAAGGTTGAAGGACCACCCTTCCAAGACATCAGAGTGGACATACTTGTTCATATCATTTTTATATTCGCAAAAGGTATAGCGCCAAGCGCACACAAAAGCCTCAAAATGAGTTTTTTAAGCAAAAACCCAGTTTCCGACCTCCTCCCCCCTTAATGCGCATAACGCACACACGGTATCTTCGCAAATAATTATGTTCGAAGTTACTGAGACTACCATCGTACTCTTATGCTCAAGAAAACCGGGGGGACAGTTTATGTCACTGAAGAGAAAAGCAAACAGGTTCATAATCTTTCACATCTCCCGGTACGTTTCGAACATGCAGCACTGTCGTCGACAGGCAAACACCTTAGCCCAAGTTGTTTCGCATATTTATATACCTGAAAGAAGAGGTAAGCCATATTGTCGCTATCCACTGTGACATGAACTGGCTCCAGGTCCTGTATGTGACTGGCTGCTGCCGTGTAAGTACCTGAGTCACAGCGACTGAAGACGTACCTCACCCCGGACGACTTGACGTTGTCCTCACTGAAACAATCACGGTGTAGACGTTGTCATTTCATAAACATAAGATACACCCATTCCTCCATTCATTCAATTTCAGTCGTGATTTGTTTGCCTTGCTACAAAAGAAAATGACATATAAGACTATTTAATTTTGTATTTAAACGCACAAGCCCGTCATCTCATTCTTCAAAGCTCATAAAGACTCAAGACCATTGTGTCAGTTAGACTGAAAATTTTAGTTTCAAAGTATCTTTGCTACCCCAACACTCCAAATGACAAAACTTCTTGACTACATCTGTATACATGTGATCATTTAGAGCTTTATTAGGACTTTATTATATATTTCTCTCATTGTCAAACAACACAATAGGACAGAAAGCTGACAGCAGAAAGTTATCATTTAATTCACTTTTATGTTTTGTTTTGAGAGACAGCAACAAATTAATAGTATTTAAATCAAGTCTCATTAGCATTCATTCTGTGTGAATAAAATGTTCCATTTGTTTTTTCTAGAGTAATATTTCCCATATTTATCTCAGGTGAACAGAACAGACCCCTTACTGTTCGCCCAACACCATGTTCATTTACCTGAAAGGTACGGAATCTTTGATCTAAAATTAAGTGTTCACATTAAAGCAATGGACCTATTTGTCCTCACATTAGCATTCATTTAACCTGAAAGGGATGGATCTCCTGTCCACATTGAGTCCAATCTTGGGAATGAGAACGTCCACAGACGGTTTGGGGTCCTCAAACATGTTGTTGATGGTGTGCACGGCTCCAGGACTTGCGACAATCAGCTCTGTGCAGATGCCATTCCAGGCCATGGATCGAGGGTCGAAACCCTCAACTTAGGATAAGAAAGAATATTATTATCTATACCATGTGTCATACGTGTCATCCCCCCCCCCCCCCAGAGTGTCAAGGCCCCCAAAGTGTCAATGGTATTCAATCTCTCATTAAACTCTGGATGAAAGGGTTTTTACTTTTAAAAATGTACTGTTCAAGATCTGGACTCTAGTCTTTTATTGCCATGTGGGAAGATTTGAAAGGGGGGGGGGGATAATCTTGAAAAAAAATGAATAATGAAGGTGGCGCAATATACAAATCTAAGAATGGGTTATTTTCTCAAAGAAATCAGAATAAAACACCACTAACTGTTCAGTCCTTGAAGACCCAAGCAAACTTCTAACACAAAAATTAATGATAACATGAGCAGGTTGATGTTAAATTAATCTGACCATAAGAATATACATGCTGTCTGACCATAGGTCTGTATGAAGAATCTGTACTCTAGGGTTATTCTGTGATATAAAAATTCTTAGGTCTAGTGAAGTCAAACAGTAAAGAATATCACCATCCCTACATAAGTTATTCTCACCCACTACCTACGGACTGACATCAAGAACATAGCTCCTATTTATTTCGATTTTGATTGTAGTCTAAGAAGCTGGTTATGTCCAGCCTTGGTCAAGACCAGGTCAGGACATTATGACATTTTTTATGATATTCAGTCACAAAATATTTGTTGAAAAAGATTTGTCAAATGGCATAAAAGGCCAGTCGCTTTGGTTAATAAGTAAGTCATTTTTAACGAGTCGTCCTAAAGTGATCTTGGAGTCATCCCCTGATTCGTTCCCTGGATTGGACTGAAGCATCCCTCCCCTCCTCATCCCCCTTCCCCGTCTACTGGAAAGTCTTAGGGTCACCTTTCAATGATATGCACCCCTACAGTCAATGTGATATTAAACGGATGAATTACGCGTAGAGTTTTTATACGGCTACAGGACGACTCATGTTTAGAAAAGTCTACAAAGCAAAGCAGTGAAACTCTGATATTCTTGAAAAGAGTCTGTGATAAACATTCTTTGTAGTTTGGAATTTAAGTTCAGCTTTGGAATTGCTGACTTGTGAAAGGTAATTTGTTTAATTATTCTGGAATTTGATCAACTTTGGATTTTCTACAGACTAAAACAGAGTCCAATCTTTATCTGTGATTTTGACTTTAACCGCTCCATCTTCTGTTAGTTTACTTTTCCTTCATTGTTGTCAGAAACATATAATCGGCACATTTTCACATACATGAAACAACATAATTATAGACAACATTGTCGATCACACAATGATATATTGGTAGGCAGTTCAAGATGGCTGCCAGACGTTTACAGCTGTATCCGCAGTTATGTCAGTTCAATCTGTATTTTTCCTCCACTTCTGTGACATGTCTAAGTATCTAGTTGCCGTACCAGTGATGACATTTTTGAGCCGAATGAAGGCATCGCCAGGCTGGTCCAGTAACTGATAGAAGTGGACATGACCTCTCTCTGTCAGGTCTTTGGATTCGAAGCTTATAGCCAAGAATTCTAATGCTTGTGTGCCGCCTCTGCATACCTAAGAATAACCAATCAAAAGAGAGACCAAAATTAAGAAAATAGTCCACTGTTATAAGGGTATTACTTTTTGTTATACTCTTCCAGTTAGCAGAAACGTTGAGAGAACACCTCCGTCCTCTTTTGCCCAGTCAACATCTAAAATGCTGTAGTTTTTCCGAGAATTCTTTCTGAGCATCAGATAGATCAGCAAAGATCCAGCGAATGATGAAGACCAGGTGCAATAAAACACCAGGCTTCACAGTAGACAGTAAAATCTGATAAAATAATTTGAACGATTGTCTGCCACTAAAGAGTTAATTAAGAGAGAAATATGAAGAAAGGCAACAATGCTGTCAAACTGATGCTCAGGTAGCCATAATTGTGAAACCATTTGAAGTTATGCGAATCCTTCAGGTAGGTATTTAGGTTTATGGCGAACAGACAAACGCTCTAGCCTCTGCCTATATAGCGATGGCTGATCAAAGTATTACATTTACTACATAGAACTGTCTCAATAAAAATACAATATAACCTTGGTCCAGGTGAGTTAAAAAAAAAAGGGACTCTCGCAGCATGAAGTTTAGAAGAAATTGATATCCTCGGGGTAACCTTGTGCCTCTATCACCGTAATCACTATATAAACAATACCTTAATGTCATTTGGCATTCCTTGGTTCAGAGCGTCAAACTGAATTGTCCTAGCTAGGACAGGATTGGTCATATCATCTTTCATGCTGATCACATTTAGGACATCACCATCGTGACCTGCTCGAAAAATAAAAAAAAAGGAGTAAGGGATATCTGTGTTACCAAATAACATCATTTATTGCTGGCCACTACGGACATTTATGGCATTCAAGCCATCACAAAAAAGAAATTTGCAGTTCATACCAAACAGCCATAGACAAACTGGTGTAGGAATAAAGATTAAAAAATAAATAAATAAATAAATAAATAAATAAAAAGGAAAAAGAAGAGGGGGTGGGGGGGGGGCAGACAGGATACGTGTAAGCGTATGTAAAAACAATGATGGTGATAAAAGAACATAGGCCAGTGCAAGGTTAATCGTCTTATATTGAAGAGCATTGCGCTCTGACACAAACTCAAAGCCATCATCTCCAGTAGATAGCTTTCGGCAGTCTTTTCTTCCTTTTCAGGTTATGCTGCTAACGGCTGTGACGTGAAAACAGAATAGGTTTGAAAGATCTACTGAAGGGAGGCTTAAAATAAATTCTGAAGAATTACAAATCTGAAGAATTTAAAGATATACTGTGTGCATTAAATCGACTGCGTTTGGTAATCTAACCATTTTTGTTTATGAAATTCTCTTCCTTATTGGCGTAGATGCTTCCTATCACTTTGAGGTATAAATAAAATTAATGCTATATAATTTATGGGAATCTATTACAGCCAAAAAAATATTTATGTTTTTTCCTCCCCCCTTTTCAAAAGGCTATTTTTTTTATGATACAGGGGGTGTAAAGAATGCCGTTACGGTTTAAGGAGTTTTAGTATTCTGTCTTAATTATGTCAATAATTTTTTCAGGAAAACTCACCCACAACATAGAGCAAGTTGCTTTGAGCGTCATAGGCAGCTTTGTTAGCTGTGCCAGCATTGAATGCAGTGGCTCCATCTCGAGAGGGTAGTTTGAGAAATGCCCCTGGTCTCAGCACTACCTCTGACATGCTCAGGGTAAGGAGCGACAGGAAACCCAGCAGGATGAGGGCGGACTGCTGCATGTTGTACTCTTAGGCTGTGTGTACACTAAATTGGTCATTTGTCGTCACATATGTGTGTGTGTGGGGGGGGGGGGGGCAGAAAACAACTAAATGAACATCAAGACCAAGAACACCAGTATCACCACAATCATCACAGAAATGGCTATACTGACGATATGTCATCGACAATTATTATAGTGACAGCGATAACGAAATCAACGATGACAGATATTATAATAACAACGGCAATAACAAAAACGACGATAAAAGGACAGACGTGATAACAGGATAAATATAATAATTATAACAATAGCAACAGCACCAATAACAGAGCAATTCCATTTCTTGACCAGCTTTACTACAGCATACTATTGTTTACCATTGGTTAGAAAAGCGTTCTATCCGCCAAGTACTACACACGTTGCACGTGCTATCTCAATTTTCCAGATTCCCTCACCCCTCAGTAGAATGTTCTTGCAAAAGATACACCCTCTCTTCATAAAAGATGTGACAAAAGCCTGTATTATTCGGACAGGACTTTTATGTATGTCTATATTGTGTCTGGATTTAACTGCTACAATGAAACAGCAATACTCTCTGCTGCTGATGTCAAACAGGGACAATTGCAAGGCTACTATTGTGGCTGTGGTGTTAATGACGCCGGCAGCGTTGGTGTGGTCGTCCGATATGTTGATCATGGGCGTCAAGGGAGCGCTCGTAGTTTGTATTCTTTGTCTCTGCTTTCTTGTTTTGCACATTTAAAAGTTCATCGCTCTTTGCTTTGTAATCTTTTTTTCTTTGGCATCTTTGCTTTATGTTTGCCATATGTATGTCTTTGTATATATGTACATACAAAGAACATATTTATTTTATATTTTATGGGCTAGGCTTGGGAGTATTCAGGATTAATGGAGATATAAACAAGAATATTGGCTTACTCCTAGGGGACGTATGCGGTAATTAAAATTTCATGTTTGACTGAGATAGCCAAAAGATGACATAAAAAAAGCTGAATAGAATCCAATCTTTGTCTTATTATCAGTTATATCGCTGTCACTCTAAGATATTAAAAACATACTCCACAAATCCCAATAGACGACATCTGTAAGAATTTAATGATATCTAGATATCAATAACATATCACACCAGAACAACTATAACAGCGGTACATGATTGCATTTAAAACAAACCTAAAAAAACCCAAACATCTTAGTATTTAATTTCCAGAAATCCTTGCTTATAACTTACCTAAATCAATGTAGTTTACCGACTAGATCTACTTCAGGGCAGTTTCCAACACGAAGCACACCGGATGAACCTTTTACACTTACATAATCCTGAATTGCATTTATCAGGAACTGCCGTCCGTCTCTCCGTGTTCTATCTTCCTCAGGAGCGACACCGCTTAATGTTACAAACAACAGCCAGGACGAACAGTACGTTTCATCTCTGTGAACAAACATTGTACCAGTACACAGCTAAATTACGTATCAGGCAAACAACAATAGTAACAACGACAACAGCAACGACAACAATCTGTAAGTCTCACTCTTCTGATCTTGATATCTTTCATTGGATAATATGCTCTGACTTGTCTGTAAACGCACTGTAAGTAAAGATACAGAATCAAACAATTAAGTCTACTACGGTACTTTTGTCAGGTTTAAATTAGTTAAAAGTGTCATCAGCATGAGAATTAATGACTAGATGATAGAGAAAAAGCTGTTCAGTTTTGTAAAGAATCGTACTGAGAAGATGATGTGACTTCTTATAAAATTGAAAACCTGTCAGGACATTGAGCTGGAAAAGAAGAAAGAGGAAATTTAAGACCCTTAATCCCATCAGGGTTCATAACAAAATTGTTATACTGAGGACTACATAACGGGTACATTCGGAATCTCTCTGAGGCCAGAAGCTCGGCCACTTGGTAAATGATATAACAGTGGGAATAAAGAAATTAAACGATTTTCTTTTCAATCGAAATGCATAAAAAATGAATCAGTCTATCTTCTGGCCATGATGGCCCTTGTTGCAATACTCATAAATCCAAAATAACAATCAGTCTTGTTGAACTGTTCATAACGCTATGTGAACCACAACGTCAACATAGAGCAAGAGGAGCAAGACGGCTCTATCACATGAACTCACAATGGTCTCGCGAAATGAGACGTAAGCCGCTGGCCTGGAGCCGAGAAATCGGGCCCTGAATGTGATTTGGGGGGGGGGGGGGGGGGGGGGGGCCCAAACCCCCCCCTTTCCCCCCCCCCCCCCCCCCCCCCCCCCAAAACATCCAACTTTTTTTTTTTTTATTGCAGGAATGGAAAGTGCATTCATCTCTGAACAAGACCTCTGATCTTACCCTCGATTTATAAATATTTCCTCATTAAAATCGGGTTTTAATGGGAGGAAAGTATATAAGAATGCGTTAGACTGTTGATTTAAATTCCATTTTCTCCGAATTTCGGTCATTGCTCAGGGGTTCCGGCTTATCTCTTTAAACTGCAATATCTCTTTCACTATCTGAAAGGGTATGAAATAAACTTTCTCATGATACCAAAAACCCCATATGATGAAAAATCAGCATGCCTCTCATTTTTCCTGGCTGCCAGACATCTTTTTTAATTGGTAAACGCATTGCCAAGTGGATCATCATCGTGTGGTCACAAGGAGATTCAGTGTGACCATTATGAGGAAAGGACTGTAACGATCCTGATTTCTGACCTTCATAGATGGACTTATCCTCAGTGGTCAGTGCTTTCAGAAACTTCCCGCCAACGCGCGTGTGCAGGAAAGAGTATTATGTAACTATGGTCGTGCCTGAAGAATCGGTGCAAAGAGAAGCAGGCCAATGTTTCTTTGGTTTTGTGGCGTCTGTCATGTTCGTGAGGTTTGCTTCTGTGGGTGAACAATAGAAAGTAAGACATACTTGTGCATATAAAATAGTCATTTTCATTAGTTTTAAACTTTTAAGACTGACTGTCTATCGGCAACAATCCGTAGAACTCGATATGTTAATACAAAATAAAGTGATGATGTTGGCCAAAGTTTCTAATGCCTTTGCTTCTTCATCGGAGCAACTCATCATCATCATCACATCGTCATTGGTGTGCTCCGCTATTCTTTTCTCCTCGTCATTTCTCCGTCTCTTTCTCCTCAACGTCATGAGCATTATTTGACATCGTCATTATCACCTTATCCTGTTTTCCTTTTCATTTTTGCAGTCTCCCACTGATAAAGTTTCAGAGATTATTTTGAAAGTGACTGAACTTATATAATTTATGTATACCAGTTATGTATTTGATTCTCAATCATTGCCTTTTTCCTTCTGTCCTAGTCACTTTTCCTAGTTTGAGGTTTGTTCAATATCCTTTTGACACTAGTCCCTAAATGTCAGTGTATTGACTATGAATATGAATTACTTTTTTTTTGTGTGTGTAAGATTGAAATGCTTGCTTTGACTATATTATATTTGTTTTTTCCTCGAATATTTGCATTTAAATTCAGACTATATGTTCACGAAACTGGAATACTTGGAAACAAATATAATAGGCGTGAAAATGTAGCTTTACCAGTTTTGTATGATTAAGGTTTATTTTGACTCAAATGTTTTTACTTGGTTTATGGAACTCAAATTGATTCCAATTGTTTTGTTTGATCTGAACATCGACTCTGTTGATTTTATTTGATTTTTAATATACTCTATTTGACTTTCATGTTGACCATGTTAATGTTGCTATATTGTTAATCTAATATATTTTGCTTTGAGTGTTTTCTTTGAATTCATTCGAGTGGTGATTTAGTATAATGAAATTGACTGTGAACCTTCTAATTTACAAGAATAATAATAATTTTGAAACACGTTTTTTTTTTTTCTTTCGAATGATGATTAGTCTGTTTCCTTTTATATGAATAAATATCTACTTAGTATGACTAGAAACTCCATCCAACTTGCTGGCTTCAAATGTCGATTTAATGTATAATTCGAATGAAAATTAATTCATCCAAACTGGATTGAACATCCTTCTTGTTTCTTTGACTCAGGGTCAAAATGACGGCGGCTTCAGTCCTATTATTGAGTTTTCTGGTGTCAAGTGCCTTGTCCTATGTGGTTCTGAAGCCCAAAGCTTATGTTCAGTTGAATGATGAGACTGGTCAAAAGAGAATAAACGCCAGCACCCTTAACACTTTGGATTTTGACTATGCAACAAATATACTCTACGTTATTGGTAAGTGAACGTCTTTAGAACTAGCGCACCCTACTTGATTAATAAGTGACAAACTTAGAAAGTAATGCACTCGATGTTATGTAAGTGAGGAGTTTAAAGGAAAACGTAGTCTGAGTTATTGCTGAGGGACATAGGAAGTAGCACAATCTGTGTTTTTGGTAAGCATGGGACAAATTAAGTAAAACAATCTACTCTCTCCTAGCCTATCATATCTTGTTCTGTTATTATTCACCGTATCCTGCGCAGTCCGATCCATCATATAGCATCCCTGTCCTATCCTATCCTATCCTATCCTATCCTATCCTATCCAAACCTATCCTATCCTATCCGATCCTATCCGATCCTACCTGATCTTATGTAACGGGTTTATTACTATGAATACATTTCATTTCACAAAAAGTTATTTTCTCATATAAAAACGAAAATGCACCTTTTATTTTATACTTACAACAAGAAAAATAACACCAACAACATACACAGTCATCATCACCACCAAAAGTATCTACAGAATCTCTGAGACCAGTGCAAGAAATCATCATACCTACATTTTCCATAGCTCACGAGCCAGCACGAATGACTGTCTTCTCCCTTGCGGCTGATGGTACGCCGACTCAGATCCTGGAGCACGCATTCAACACAGGTCTGGAGGGCTATCCGTTGGACATCGAGGTGTGCCGGCCAGTGTCGCTGGGAGGGATTCCCAGAGTCGCTGTCTCCTTCCAAGATCCGGCCTCGAGAAGTGCAGATGGCCGAGTGGTCTTCTACCACCCGTTGTCCATCACAGACATCTCGCTTAGGGAGATTCAGCGAGTCACAGGTATCCTCTAAAATTAGGCCGAGGACACATGACCCGAAACCCATGACCCCAACTGTTGTACTTTTCTGTCATATAGTTCAGATTTGCCAAGACACTGTGAATTGCAGCATCTGGCTTTGTTCCAACAAGTCTTCATAATTAATATTGTCCTATCATTTTTCTCTAACCATTAAAGAAGTCAACAAACTGTGGGTGCTAAAAATCAAGCGTGGTTATAAACCTGACTATGTGGATACGTACATTACCATAATATCAAAATTCAAATAATCTGCAATTATCAACAACGTAATTATTACATTGAAAGCAAATCCACATAAAACACATTATACTTGAACTTGAAGAACTACTTAACCCTTTGGAGTACTCCATGTCAAAATAATTTCTGACTGTTTGTATGGGCACACAATGAACAATTCATCAGCAATGAATGAACTGGTGGCCATATTCGTGGCAGACAACGTATTCAGATTATACCTATTAGTGCAACATAAATATGAGATACCAGTGATGGGTCCCCTATTCACCCTCACTGTCTACAATATATTGCAACAGTGATGTTATTGACATGGAGTAGGTCATGTTACTTGATTGAAATGATGTGCGGCCAGAATATATTAATGTGTTATTTAACACTCGTGCACATAAGGTAGAAAAATAGGCCAGATCTCTTACAATGACTCTTTTATAGGGTTGTCTTATACTATGTTTATTCCAATACTATATCTGGACAACATATTGAAGGGTTGCAACGATGTGGTCACTATACAATACTGTAGCATAACCAATGTTTCAGACAAACTGTTAGGCAGATTTCAAATGCCGGAGTTTGTTGAGGATTGTTGTAATTCATTTTTTAGAGCTTTCATATAGTTTTTGAGACAAAGTTTAAATGATTCTTATCAATACAATATACTCTATGTGAAACAGTGGGACCATTTCCTATTGACTTGGAGTTTGCCGAGGACTGTTCAGTATTGATCAGTGCAAACAAGGGTCAAGCTACCAAAGAAGGCACAAATTCTTATCGAGATCCAGAGGGCACAATTTCTAAACTTCAGCTGGGACCCGACTTCTCAGAATCGACCCCAGTTCTCACCACAACCATCGGCTTTGGTGAATATTTCATGGGCGACATAGGACTCAATAATTATCTGTGAGTATTTTGGGAACCTGGAAGTAGGACAAGAGAAACTTAAACGAAAGTTAAATTGTCACCAGTATAGAGACACAACGATGTTTGCCATGGCTGCTCTTGGTGACACTCTGGTATTTAAAGGGAGGGATAAGACATAAAAAGTAAGGCCAGACAGGCTACTACGAGAGATAGATAGAAAGATAGATAGATAGATAGATAGATAGATAGATAGATAGATAGATAGATAGATAGATAGATAGATA
>JBCAUA010044407.1:0-11835 GCA_038406235.1 Peronia verruculata
AGCGTTTTGGTTTGTTGTTTTTTTTTGGTTGTATTTTTTGTTTGTTTGTTTTGTTTGTTTGTTTGTTTGTTTTTTGTTGTTGTTGTTGTTTTTTTGTTTCTTTTTTTTTTTTTTTGACGTTCTTTTTTATTTTGCTTGTTTGTTTGCTTGTTTGTTTGTTGTTGTTTTTTTTTTCTTATTTAATTTAGGTTATTCTATTCTTTGTAATAATCATCATTATTTAGCTGTTGTTTGTGTATGCCTGTGTTTCTGTAGATATGAAACGCCATAGACAGTGAGGATTGCAGATATATGTAATTTACTTTGTCCTGTCCTGTCCTGTCCTGTCCTTATAAGTGTGTTGTTCAGATGTTTACCTGTTTAGACAGGCATTAGGTTCTTGTATGGTTCACAAACATTTTTGTTTCAGATCTGGCCGATCTTCAGATGATGCTGCAACATTATCAACATTATTGAAACGCTATCGTTATTCATCACTCTTTTTGGCCTATCTTTTGTAAGTGAAAAACACAGTGCACATGATCAAGCATTCAAAGTATGTAGACTATTATAAAAATGGTGTTGAGACTAGGCGAGACATTGATTCCAAGCCAACTTTATGTATTCTATGATCTGCACAGAGAATGTATGGGTAGTCATGAAACAAGCTGTCATTCTTTATTCAAAAGAGAGAGAGAGAGAAGAGAGAGAGAGAGAGAGCAGGGTGAGTGAGGAAAGGGGTCAAAAAGAAAGTTGACTTGATAGATTTATCCGTTATTATATAAAGATCAGCGGTGAAGATGTTATCCCGAGCATGAAACTTCAGTGGAGGAAAATCACAACAGAATGTTGTCAACGTGACAAACCCAAACAAAATTAAATTGAGGTCGAATCTGGTGAAGTCAAGATGGCCTCAGTATCGACAATGAATCTAAAGCTCACTTCACTTGGCTGTAGAAATCTCGCCTCAGACTGTACTCTACAATCAATATCTATCTGCTATTTTGGTCTCCCTAGGGTCTCCATCAATGAACATTTAATCTCCGTTTTTTATGTGGGCGCTTCAAAAAAGACTAGGCAAAAAGTTCGACTACATCAAAAATTTCAAAGTTGTCGAATAACTTCCAGCTCATTGCTTTGTTTAGAAAGCCTGATGTTAGTTGTCTGGTCGTTTGCGAGAATGTTCTGTAATGTTTAGCAGTGTAGGGAATCATTTATCTTTAGGGCAGCTTCAAGATGGCTGCATCTTTTAAACCTGTCACTGTCGGCCAATGTGCATAGCAGTATTTATATACTGTTGTATTTGTTTTATATTTTTGTTCTTCTTGTTGTTTTTAATATCTCCTGAATTGATAAAATGAGAACTCATATGAACTGGCATGTGCTGTAGAAAACAGTTACTGGTAGTTCTGTCTAAGGCAATCTTGAGATGTAGACTTCCCGAAGCCCAGTCGGCATTGAATCCGTCCCCTGAACAAAAAGCTAGAAGTTAAAGTTTATATCGATGATGGCACTTTTGATGTGGACTTAACATCTAGAGACAAGAGCGCCAGTCCTTTGCTTAGAAAAATGACCACCAGCATTATTAATTTATACCAACGTTCGCCTGGACGATCAAACTAATTTAATGTTTTAATTGGGAAATTAAATGTCTCTTTCAAATACGAGTTCGATAAGGGCTGGGGATAAGGGCACCCATCGATTAAGGATTGAAGTTATTACTCCAAACTGGGATAAGACAGTCCAGATGGTGCTCTGGCCAGAGACGACCTGCTATGGACGAGTAAAAAGTATTCCTTATTTCAAAGAGTTCAGCTTCATTAACACTTTGAATCTCCTCTAATCTTGTCATATATACAGTGCAACAAGTTACTGTTTCTCCTACAGTTACATTATGATGATTTTTTTTCAGATTAAATTGCTGATAAAAGGCGCTTTGTGCATATTATGCGTGTCCTATTCCAGTCTTCCTATATGTATTCAGGAAGCCGAGGATATACTGGTGCGTGAAAAGATAAAAGCATTTTCACGAGATGCGCTAAAAACAGAAATCCTTGTATAATCTTGAAACAAGTCATTCCACCTCGGTTGCTGTAGAATTCCCTGTGCCTACCAGATCAAGTTTCTGTCCCATGTGAGGATCCAGTAGATGCCCAGCGTGTGCGCCCATTGAGTGGAGAATCCATCTTCATAGAATAATCATCATCCACTGCTTAGTTTCAGCCTGGCCTCAGGGCTTGCGAACTCTGACAAAAATATCTTTTTTTCGTGAAGTAATTTTTACTGAAAAATCGTTATTTAGTTCTATAAACTCTCTTTTTTAAAGTAATAGTGAACAAAATGAAATTTTTAGAAACTAAAATAAAGCACTATAGAAGCTGTCTTTTGATACTGATGAGTTTTTTTGTTTTTTTGTTTTTTTTTTTTTTTTTGGAAATAAGTAGGAAAACAATTTTTTATGAAGAGTGAGTTTTGTTAGAGCAGAGTGGGGAGGTCTATGGTAGTGATGAAAAAGGAAATGTAATTCTTAAAAGAACAGAGTGTGTGTCACTCTAAACTGAGCCATCATCAATCAATCAGGCCTGAAATCAGATATTGAAACTCAGAAATATGAACGCACGAAGACTCTTATCCCCATCAGAAATCATTAATTAATAACATGTATTAATATAGATTGGTGTTTTCTCAGCTTTGTATGATTTAGAAATGATCTCTTGAGTCTTTCAGTTGAACGTAATTTAGGCCACCGTGTTGTCCGTGAGCTATGAAGTTGTGGTTTCGTGACCTTAAATTTTGAACAAAAATAATGTGGATTAGTCTCCCAGTCTGTGATGTTGTGCATGATCCTAGGCGTCCCTATAAACAGGCCAGAACTGGATTCATTGAAGGCTGGCCAAATATCGTAGCCCCATAATTAAACTGTTCTAACTGCAACAACCTTATAACGTAGTTTAGACCATTCTAAGACGACAGACCTTCGGTGAGCGAAACTCAGATCGGATGACTCTTGTTAAACCGTGCATGCATGGTCTCAAATCTACAGATTTGGCAGCCTTTTCTTAATCTGGCTGTTGTTATAAATGTCTAATGTATTTCTCATCTGATGAATGTTTTCATGTCATTAATCTCTTTAAATTAATTTGTGTCTCATTTTTGCCAAATTATGATTTTATAATAAAAATATGCATAAAAATAAATTTAAGGTCAACAATGTGGTCTCTTGTTACTGGATTTGGCGCCTTGGCGTTTTAAATCTGGTGATGTAAACAGTAAGCCTTCAATGACTACCACGGGTGTTTGGGATGATATTGGGACGCCTGGGCATCACCGATTTTATTCATGCTTGAGGTTTATATAGAAGACTGGAACGGTCTTAGGGACAGTAGAGTAGAGAAATTAATTTAGCACAGCATGGAAAAAACATTTTTTTTTCCAATTATTATTATTTTTTTTTTCATTTTATTTTGAAGATAGCAAAGTCACATAAAAAAAAAAAAAAGAGATCTGGCAGTATGCTGAAAGGAGGGATGCAGACTGGATCTATACGGTGGATGGTTACAGATAGGGTGACATAAATCTGGAGAATCGATGGCGTGCAGCAGGGCACTGCATGAAGAAGATTAGCTTGTTGTATTTGATGAACAAACTACGCCGAAGATGGCAACAATGGTAACATTTCCTTGATGACAAGAATCGAGTTTCCCATGTGTACAATTGAATTTCATTGTAGTTTGCTCCAGGGAGTTGTTACCAGTATTGATGCTTGTCTGTCTCTTTAAAAGGGTGTAGATATGCTCACAAAATAAAAGGGTGTTATCAGCTTTGCTGATGATAAAGAAATCTTTAAATCAAAGGGGTTTTTTTTCCCCAGCTCAAGGCGTGTCCTTAGAAGATCAGGACAGCGTCAGATACTTCTTTGTTTTCGCCAAGGCTTTGCCACTCGTCACGTTCTCACATCAAAGTGAATACATAACAAGTCTGGGAGATTTCGTGTGGCCGCAAATGTAGGGCTTTTTCTGCAAATTTGAAACCCGTGCGTCTTTTTGTGCTTATGTAAATTTTATCATTGACTGACATACCCGAAATCGGAACCAAGAAGCAATCTTTTTCACCATCAGCTAAGATTTTGTAAACCAGTTACACACCAAGTACTCTGCAAATTCTCATCATTTGCAGAACAGATCCAGTGTGAATGAAGATTCACAAAACCATGCATGCAGAGTGAACAGTCGATGTTAGTGCGTGTTGTTTGTTCACCCTTTTGACAGCTCATATCGAGTGTTACCTATCAAATTCTACCACCCTGAACTAGGTAAATGGATCACAGTGTGGAAGGAAGAAGTGGACAGTTTTGTGGGATCATCTGAACAGATACGATCTGTGGATGTTTTAGTCAATGAAACCAATTTTAAGATGTGTGTGTGTGAAACGCCCAGCGAGAAAACAGAGGTGTGAAGAGCGAAAAAAGAGAGAGAAAAAAGAGTGAGAGAAAGTGAGAGAGGAAAAGCCGGCGTGGGAGGAAAGAGAAACGTGCGAAGCAGAAAAAGGGCCATTGCAAAAAGAAACAGAAAGAGTATTAGATATTATTAAATTAATAATAATAACAGTAATAGTAATAATAAACATAATTTACTCATAAAACTTTTTTGTCAGTTTCTTTTTTCTCAATTATTCTGTAGTGGTGCTTTTGTGCTAGTTTTTGTTTGTTTGTTTGTTCGTTTGTTTGATTGTTTGTTTGCTTGTTTGTTTGCTTGTTTGTTTGTTTTTTTGTTTGTTTGTTTGTTTGTTTGTTTGTCTATCTTATGTGTCATATATTTACCCCATATTTATGCTTCGTCTAGAAGAAACACAGTGCACTGTGAAAACTGAATTCAATGTTATTCCTTAGTGTGCCTCTAACTGGTATCATTGATACAACAAGGCAGGGAGAAAAAAGGGGGGGGAAAGTCTCCTTCTTTTTATTTAAAAAAGACCTGATACGTTGCCTTGCATCATTTTTTATTTTCCGATTTCAGCGACTAGCTGTTGACGTCTCTAGCTAGGTGAAAATTCAGAGCGAGTCCACCTAGGCTGCAATGCTCCTTCTTCTGCAGTCAGTTTGGTAACGGCAGGATCAGTGCTGGGCTAGTTATGGTTACGGTCTTGGTAAGCCTTTCAAAATCCTGAGAGTTTTTATGTCGATTGAGGCAAGGGGAAAGAACAGAAGCAGATGCCACATGTTTAGATCACCCCTGCAGGAATGAACTGTCAAGGACACATGAAGAGCTTCACAAGCGTTGGTTGGTTGGTTGGTTTTGGTTGGTTGGTTGGTTGGTTGGTTGGTTGGTTGGTTGGTTGGTTGGTTGGTTGGTTGGTTGATTTTGGTGGAATATTATGCTCTTGAAACTGTTCAATGGTTTGACTATTTCTTCCATCTTAGTTACGTTGATATCTTTGAAGTCATTGTTGGTGTGACAGCAATGAAGACAAAAGAGTATAATTCGACATCGTGTACTGTCGGATGTCCGGAAGAGACATCCGACAGTACCTTATTAGACATTAGGAATCTAAAATCCTAGAGTAAAAGAAGTGAAGCGGGTGAACGGATTGATGATGTTAACATACCTTTTGTCGCGCTAAAAGTCATGTTGATGACTGAGGAAGAAGGGAATGAATTCGATAACATCCTCACACAAGAAATAAACTGTGTGTAAATTAAACATGACAGAGATACACATACAAAGCGCACAAAAACAGTCAAATAAAAGCTAATGTTTATTTCTACTATGGAAACATTATAAGGAGTGCATAATCATGTCCTACAATCAATATTGTATAGTTATACAAAGATCTGAAAGAAATACAGCATGAGCTCTACACAGATAATCAAGCATTGAAAGTATTGGCCTACTGAGCAGATGGATGGAAGCAGTAAGGAATTTTCTATCGATAGTAGACTAGAATAGACCTGAGACCGAGTATGAAAGTACTAACATTTATATCAATTCATTTCTCTCAGTGCCATACATTTCTGCTCTCAAGGCTGTTTGGGTCAGTCAGCACATGACTGTTGTGATCGTTATCTGTTAGATCATCATTTCAAGTTTTGTGGTAATAAATCCAGTTGTTCAGTGCAATTCACGAGATAACGATAATAACAATTGTTACTCCTGTTTTCATTTTTTTTTCTTCAGTGGGACAAAACAATAAAAAAAAAAAGTATAAAGCAAAATGGTTACGTTTCGCAACAAATCCTTAAAAACTACAATTCCCTGGCTTTTGCAGAGCGTTGCTGGTAAGATAATGTTTCTTGGAAATAATCGTAAATGCATTACTGCCCAAAGTAACGAAAGTTCAGCCATATTCCTGAAGGGTTACTAAAGTTTCATCCCATAGTTCCTTTTGAACGTCTTGGTAGGAGGGTGAGAGCACTGAGAGATGATTTGCGGGCAGGTTCGGCCACAGTCCGGGATGTGACTAGTTCGGGAGGACATACTCGTATGCATTGATACCTGGGGAACAAAAAACAAAAAAAAAAATGAAAGGGTCATCATTCAATATAATCAAATTAAATTGTGATACTCAAGTAATATCTTGCAAAATAAGTTTCCATCTTTAATATTTTATTTTGGATATGTATTTCTGAATGATGCCAACCCTAGAAGGACTCTCCCTATCTTGTGTTTCTTTTGTTCATCTCGTAAAATGTATTACACTATATGGCAAGAACTTACAGCAGTTAAGTGGAACAATCCCTATATAGATTTTTTACGTCTCCAAATGAGTAAAGAGATCATTACAACAGACAATACAATAATTATGTCGACAAGGCCAGAAGCAAAAGGGTATCGGTGGCGCTAATCTCAGAAATGCCCCTTTTTGAAAACAAAGAGACAAATGCATAATCAGGTCTCATTAAGCCAGTAAGCAAAATCAGTTAATGGTCAAGGCGTCGAGGGAGTAAATATTCCACTCACAGAGTTTGTATGTAGCTGAATCACAGCTCATCGTGATACAGTTTTGCAAACAATGCCTAAACCTAAAAATATTCCACAAATTCTACGTAATAAATGGGATTACATATACTTGACATTATTAATGCAGTAAAATATCAGAGAGTCAAGATGAAAATAACTTATTTCAAGTTCGTTTGTAGTGCGATACATCGTAGATATACATTCCATTTTTAATTAAAATTACATACTTATGGGAAACGCTAGGATATATCACTGGGCATGATCTCAGAAGGGGGGGGGGGGGATTCTTAATCTGGCCTTAACCCAAGTTAAAAAGACAAAAAGACAAAGAAAAAACATGATGATATGGGAAAGCACAAAGACATTTACTGTGTTAGAGCTGATGTAGAGACATCGTTAAAGTATTAAAGACTCACTGTCGCAAGTAGCATCCAGCATTCGTCTCTTCATGGCTGACTCCAAATCCAGTCGAGGGTCGAATTCGATCACATTTTGGTAGCGGCTGAGCTCTCCGGCAAAGTCTCGAACATTCAGAGTCACGATGATCACGTCACTGAGTGTTCCAACCAGGCGATCGATGCTCGAACGTAAAAGGTCCCTGTGATAAACAAGGTATTTAAGAAAAATAAAAAAAGTAACATGGCCGCACAAACTTTCTGAATTAGGTATTTTTTTCAAAATCACATGACCTAGGAAACATCGCTCATATGTGGCTTTGTTTATATGATGTGACAAGTTTGAGAGCTCATCATGAGTGTAGCCGCTTTAACAGTTCGAGTTACTGCACTTACCAGTTCTGCCTGAAGGTGTTGTTGTCCAAGAAGATGACAGCAATCTGTTTGTTGCCACTGGTCGCTCTGTTATTCTCGGCCAAATTCCTCACTTCGTCCAACGTAGAAACAAAATTAAAGGGGGGTCTGTAAGATGGGAATCTGTTGAGGACAGAAAAAATTGACTGATGCATCAAATCAACTGTCGCTATAGGGCTAACACATGTATATGCGAGCGTCTACTTCAGCCAAAGGGTGCTATAGTAATGAACATAGATGTGAAGATTACAAAGTGTTCATCAACCATATTATGAGTTCTCTCCCATTTTGATACTGTCATCATTGCTGCCGTTTTCAAATGAATATTACTTCTTTTCCCTTAAAAAAAAAAAAAACACATGTTACGCTTGAATTATACCTTTCATTTATTTAACCTCTTCTTAGTTTTAATAATTCTACAAGATAGGACAAGAAGACTGTTGTCACAATTTCAGATGATGATACACGAACATTGTATTGTTTAGTAGAAAATGGCTGCGGGTGAAGTTAAATGAAATGCCTACCCATCACAAGTCATTTCGTCCACAAGAACATTCTGCTGTGCCTTACAATTGCCGATGAAGGCGCTGACACGCAGCTGATTTAGCTGATCACGTGTCCTGTCTTCGAAGTATTCAAACAGAGTTCTAGCATCTTGAGAACCTTCTCTTGTAGATGCAAAAATTACATCGGCTGACGTGCTCACAGCGCAAGCTGCAGATAGAGAAAAATAGTGACAAGATTAGAAATGATTTTTTAATTAAACTACCAATTTTCCACTGTGCAGCTCCAAGACCATTTTTTTCATTTGTTGATCAAGTTATCTCGACTTTTTTTTTTCATCTTGTTTATAAATTGAATTAGATGTACAATATACCATTGAAATACATATTTTCAGTTGTTCGACTAAAGAGCCTGTTCCTCATCGTCATCAGTATCATTAAAAAAAAAAAAGACAAGATTTTACTTGTACAGCGAGCTGTTTCGTGCATGGCTTAAGTTTGATGTCTACACTATGTCTTCAAAGATTGTCAGATAGAAAAATATATTTTGTTTACAAAACAAAGTCATAAATAGATGAAATGGTCTAAATATCTACTCGTTAAGCCAAAATAACCGCTATAATATTAAAATACGTGTTTTATCTGTAAATAGGGCTGCTTTAACAGCATGCAAACAAAAGATTGAGTACGTAAGAAACAAATTAAATAAATTTTCTGTTCTGTTCTAGAGACAAATACGCTTTGCTATAGGCTCTGAAATTACGGAGTGTCACAATGACCCTATCTTTGAGACTCGACCACTAATAAGGGCTTGTAAAGCGAAACTCTGCCACCGAAGTGTTGTAGGTATGATTATGTTGTACTATTCCACTTACATCCGACAATGATGGGCGGCAGACTGCATGCCCGTGGTGGGAGGGACTGGCTGACACTATTGAGTAAGCGGAAGTTGGTGATATTGTAGACATACTGCTCATCGGGGTCACTAGCCATGCTTCTCCATTCACTCTCTTCCAAGTATTGACCAATGCCAACCACAAACACATAGAAGCCTTCTTCTCTAGCCAATCTAGCCTCCTGGGCGGTTGATCCTGGTGACCTTGACCCACCATCGGTTATCACCACAATGACTTTAGTAATGTCCTGCCATTTAGAAATATATCAAACTGAAAGTTAAATGTTACTTATATCATCAATCTATTAGTATTATTGAATCGAGGTCTAACTTTTTCAAATGCATAATGATAGTTCAATATAATCTAATATTTATTTTGATGTTTTACATTTCTGAAAGGCATTCACTTTCAATACTATCAACCTTAAGATGTTGATATTAACCTAAGGTTATAGGTGTGAATCACTTTAAGGTGTTAAGCAACATGGCTCAAAGAACACCACTTACATTCCTGATTAAACGCTATATTCTTTTAGTGGAATAAATCGAAGTTATCATATTTTCAGCTGTGATCTAAACATTTCTAAAACTAGACTAAGCTATTGTTAAATTGGCACAGGACTAAACACTTGATGAACCTTTTTTTTTAATCTTCTGAAAAAAGAAAAGCCTTGTAAAACATGTTACCGTTTTACTCTGTCATCTTTGATGTCTTTCACTTTGTCAAAACTTCCGCGTAAAATATGTAACTGATCACTGTCACCGCCTCTGACATATTTATGATTCTTTCAATTTGTCAATATAATCAGTACAGGTTTGAAGAAAAGTCGCAGCTTTGTTTCAGTATTTTCAAGATCCACTCACATTTCTGAACAGGTTATTCTGTCTGACATAGCGGATAGCCAGGTGAGTGTTGGTAATGCCAGTTATGTAGGGAAGGGACACGATATTTATATCATCCAGTAGATCACGCTTTGATGAATGTCGATTCAAATCAATAACTGGTCTCTGGAAAAAAAATCCAAAAGTCAACATGATATATTAAAACGATTAGTGATTTTTCATCAGTTTGATGATTCAAATTAAATGAAGGATACTTTTGCTAATTTCACAGCAACCAAACAACAAATACAGATTCTCCAATCAAAACTGTATTCATAATCTCGTTTGCTTCATTTATTTATTATTACAGGCATTCAGTTTTCCTAGATTTTTAAAAATCTTCTCAAAATAACAACAAAACTATTCGTAAAATCCTTTGTCCATTTTATTTTTCACTGTATAATGTGGCTGCCACTTTCTACTGTAAGGAGAAGTATTCATTTTCTTGGATTCTTATAAAGATGTATTTAAAACCATCCTCTGTTAAAGAGACGGTCTAATGTCTATTTTTTTTTTTTTTTAGAAAAAAATTTATAAAGCATTGAGAACGGAACTTAAGACTTGTCTGATGAGGTCTACCAATCCTGAATGATAAATACCTTTCAATAGAGACAAAGAAAGATAACAAAATAGTGGTTTTCACTCAAACTTTTGCAACAGCTATCAACGTCTTTCCTTCAAGTACTTAAATTCATATGTATGAACTACCCCCAAATCGTCGCTGAAGGTGAGAGCTCCAACACGTGTATCTGTTGGATTGATGTCCAATTTGCTGATGACGTCTTGGACAAATTGCAGCTCCTGATTGTAGTCATTGATGTAGATAGACGAGGAAGAATCCAGAATAAAAAAGATGTCCATCACCTTGTTGATACATGCTGGAGGAAAAAGTGATAAGACATTGTAAATTTCCTATCAGTTTTGTGTGTGGTTATCAATCTTTTGTATTAAAATCTAAACTGTGTGGGAGGAAAGTGCTGACCTATCAATATAACCTACTAAAGTGCTGATCTAACAATCCAGGATTTTGTATAACATGTTCAAGAATGTCGCTCAAGGTCTAAAAGCAAAGTGCAGCAAATACCTGTTTCTGTAATGTATACTATTTTGAAAGCAATCTTATGTACAAAAGAAATCTTAACAGGATTTTGACAAGACCGACCCCCTAAATAATTATGGTTAATGAGGTTTTGACTGACATTTGGTAATTTAAATGTAAAACAGAAGGGCCAATTGAAAGTCAAGAGAGAGTGTGATTGTAAAAACAAAAACAAAAAAAAACAAAAAAAAAAAAAAAAAACGATATTGCTAAATACAAGCATAATTTGTTACAAAAAATGAGACAAGAGTTTCCCGTACAAAATACCGGATGTCTTAGTGCCAAGAAATCATCAAATAACCTGTTAGATAAAATATATCTATTATAAAAAAAGAAGAAAAGATTCGTCACGCAGATTTCTTAATTAGCCAGTCAGTTACATACCTAATAAGCTAGTCTCTCTGTAATTTAATAAGTAATTCAGTTAGTCAGCTAATTGATTCATCAATTAGTTTGTCAGTTAATTGGCTAGTTACTCAGTCACTTAGTTTGTGTGTTGTTTAGAAAGTTAATTAGTAAGCTATGTAGCTACTTAATCAGTTGGTTGTTTGGTTAGTAAGTTAGTTATGTAATTACTTGTAGCAAGTTTATTAATTCATTAATCAAGTAGTTAGTCATTTAGTTAGTTACTTAGCTAGTTAGTTAGTTAGTTGGTTGGTTAGTTAGTTAGTTAGTTAGTTAGTTAGTTAGTTAGTTAGTTAGTTAGTTAGTT
>JBCAUA010044418.1:0-11834 GCA_038406235.1 Peronia verruculata
AAGCTCGGTGGATCTGGTTTTTGTTTCCATTCTTCCAAGAACATATCATACATCTTTCTTTTAGTCAAGTCTGAGCTGAGGTATTCCCTTGAGGAAGTTGCCCTACAAAAATGGGATTCGACCCTGGGGAACCTGTCAATGTGATCAGCCACCTCTTTCCTTATTGATTGGTTTCGTTCAATAGTTGCTTTTGATTGGATTCCTCCTCTCA
Source organism: Peronia verruculata (assembly GCA_038406235.1). Lineage (NCBI taxonomy): Eukaryota > Metazoa > Mollusca > Gastropoda > Systellommatophora > Onchidiidae > Peronia > Peronia verruculata. The sequence goes on from JBCAUA010044418.1 coordinate 212, forward strand.
TTTCTCCCTCTACCACTCCTGATGAAGTGACTTTGTCCAAAGCAGTGCGTGTGAACTGCTCAGATATTCCAAGCGTGTTGAGAAAAAACACTTTACAAACTTGTATACTGTTATACTCAACAGTCAGGTAGTACTGCTTTGATTGCTGCTTCCGGGACCCAGTCTGCACATTGCTTGTTCTCTTCTTGGGTACACATTTAATGTGTCGAACCAGATATTCTCTTTTCAGTCTTAAGTCACCCAAAGCATGGAAGGAATCAAATACAACACGCCTCTGGTCGTCACTGATGGTTGAGCATTGTCTTTGACACTGCCCATTTCCTTTCGGCTTACATCTTGCTTTCATCTCCCGGCACCCAACCTTCTTTTTAGTAGCAATGCTTGTGTACTCTTGACCAAAATTTCGTTTTCGTTTGGCATCTTTCTGTTTGTTAAATCTCGGTACTTTTACTCGTGAAGCTTCTCTCCCACTACCTTCAACTGTGTAATCCTCAGGTAGGTGGGCTGTTGTTTGAGGAATGGTTTCACTTGTGACACTTGGTGCTGTAGTAAGTGGAGCCTTATTTGCATCAGTTTCTGCTAGAGTCCTTTTCCTTCTCCTCTTCATCCTCTTTCCGTGCTTATCACAGGAAGAGACCTCTTCTTCAAAATGATCAAGACAAAGCAGCATCTTGCAGTCTGGACATGCTGCCCACACTTCCTCTCTGCAGCTTCCTACCTCACACTGGCCTGAGCTATATTCTGGGTCACTATCTGAATCATACATGTATCCCCATTCTGATTCACTACCACTGATGGTCTCATTCTTGTCGCTGGCCAGATCTCCCGTACCTTCATCCACACATTGTTCCAAACCAACAGCCTCCCCATGAATGTTCTTCTCTTTAAATTTACTTTTCAGAACGGACAAAGGTATGTCATCATCCACCTCCAAACCAATGTCTTCGGGAACGTTTTTTTCTTCAGATTTATTTTTCAGAGAAGAAAGGGGTATGTCGCATTCAGAATCGCTGTCAGCCATCATGACCAAAACTTGTTCCTAACAAATCGATCTTACTCTCTCTGAAACGATAAATGTATTCAAATCGTTACGCATGCACTGTGTGTACTATGTGCTTTGATGGAAGTCGAAAGGGTTGTGGTGAGAGAGATCAAAATAAGAACTGTTGGAAAGAGTTGAAAGAGCAGAAATGGTTTCAAAGTCAAATTGACCTAAGAGTTTGGAACACAGATTTTGAAATCTTAGGCATGACTCGTCTGGGGATTGAACCACTGACCTCTCGGTCACCGACCGGACGACTTACTAATTGGCTACAGTAATCGGTTACTCGTTCAGAATCTAGGTCTAGAGATAGTTTTCCGTGAGCCGATTAACACTTTCACTGTGCATTCTGCATTCAAGCTAAAACAACATTTGATAGGCAATTTGAGTTAAATCTAGCTTGGTTCAATTCTAATCTAAATCTTCTAGATTTTGACTAGATCTAGATGTTTAAAGATCAAATCCTGTTTCAAAGCAAACCAGAACGTCAACAAGAGAAAACTTGAAGATGGTTTGAGAATCAGTTCATCAGCACGCCGTCAACGGCAGCCGACAGGATCAACATGACAGGCAGATTTCCTCGCGTATGTATCACCGCACTAACAACACACCAGCCACAAGGCCTAACTAGGCCTAACAGGCCTTTCCTAGGCTAAGCCGTGGGCTTGACCCAATTTGGCAATAGCATCGCTGCACGGCAATGCGAGCCCAACTATTGCCTCTACGACACAAAAGCGTTCATTTACGCTAGTTCGTGAAATCAAATCGATAAACTATATTGAAAAAGATGAAGCGTCACGTACTAGCGTATCGTCCATTGCACTACTTCGTGGTGTTGGAAATAAAGGAAATGTGTGATACACTAGAACGTGTTTCGATTATAACTCTGTAACGAGAGTTCGCACCGATTCCATGATTTGAGAGAAGAAAAACCATGAAATTTGTATTCGAGTAGTTGCACTAACCCGATTATGATAAAAATGTCAGATACGCTAGTACGTGAATTCAGCGACGAATTACTTCTAAGTGTAAAATGGAGTGCACAAGAACATTATAAAAAAAATTTTGGACAACACTGTGCTGTGATTTCTAAACACTTTGTCCCGCAATAAATGGACCCATTATTATAGATTCATGCAAGTTTTTGTTGCGAACATATCATGGGACAGCACCATCATGTATGTCCTGAGTAATGATTGCATCAGATTTTGTTCTCAACACACATTTTGTAACTAACTTTACTATTTCAAAATTAAAATCTACTGTCCATTAGATTTGTGCAACAAGAAGAGTTTACTGCTTTTGGTTTGGTCAAGAATCAAAAGACTCAGAAAGGAAAATGTTCTGAGTCTGTTACAATCATTACATGCAGACCAGAATAAACTGTCCAGGATACGTTTGAAACAAGAAGACAACTCGATTCAGGATGCACACTGGGCCTAACGATTCTTGAGCGAAATGACCCAAGTCTGATTGACTTAACTATTAAAACCTTGGCTTTCCATTGCATTTTTACTGACAAAATAAACATCATAATAGCTCTTATCAAGACATTTTGTAAAAATCATGACATAAAAGATGGACGATGTAGCAATCGTTTCATAAGCAGTATCTTAGGACGTTGCACACCACCTCCCTTTCGCTTCGTCAGCCATCTTGCAAGTCCTCACAAAATGTGATGAGTGATGGGATTGGAGACTTAAGTTCTTTAAATAAAATGCTAATCCGGGTACCGAGACGAAATTCCTTTGTCTGCAAAGTAAGTCGTTGCAATCATTACAAGTTGGACGATTTTTCCGCCAGCGCCTCGGGCACTAGCTGTGGGCACAAGGGCAGACCACCGTTGTTTGACAACATGAGGAAACAAAAGTACACCATTTTGCTCAGGGTCTAAGGTTGTTGCGCAACGTTGTAGGCACCCTTCGGGAACTCCAGTGAAAAAAGACATTTACCATCATTTGGACGATGCGTGATGCGTTTGCAACGCTCATTTCAATGTCTAATAAGCAACACATACGGCAATATTTCAGTTTCAGAACTTCGTTTTTTAGCTTTGTTGACCTATATGCTTTTCTGACATTCTGCTTCATGGCTTTTTTTCCCCTTTGTATAGAGAGAAATTGCTTGCTAATAAAGAGTCGTAAGGCTTTGTTATGAAAATGCACTTGAAAATGTTTGGTTTGAAGACACATTTTGACTTTGCAATTTTCGTATATTTGCAGTTTTTCCCAGCTATGTGCTGATCTGCACATCTTTTATTTACATTTCAAGGCAATATACAGTGTTGTAGTGCGCTGAACTTTTGTTTAATAGGACATTTACTTTGTCTGGGGCAGTCAAAATTACATGATTGGAACAGACTGACCCATATTGTTCTATCCCAAGAGCTAAGCATATGAGATCTTTTTTTTTCTTTTTCACAGTAGCTCTAGTTGTGTCAACCTTAATAAATCAAATCATTCCATACTGCTGGATAATTTACCATTTTTGCTTTCTTCAGTTTATTTAAGTTGACATTTTCAGAAAATCTATTTTGAATAAACTTCAAGTGCAGATATTGAACTATGTCTCACTTTTTCGCTATGTATGTTTCTAATCTTAGTGTGTGGCATTCAAATTGTATTTTCTGAGAATATTGCTAAAATTGTGAGAAAAAAGAGAAGAAAAAAAAGAAAGAGATGATTAAACAAATTCTGAGAGAGACAAGAATGAGTAGATTTCATTAACCTTGAAGAGTGCTTTGACATTGCTATGCTATGTAAAGAAATAGTTTTAGGTGATAGCTGGATTGAAAGAGAACACAGAAAGCAAAAAGACGCAAGATGCACTTACATAATATAAGAACATACAGTAGAACATAGTACAAGCTATAATTTTAATGCCCTGTTTACTGTTTGCTAGTGTTGGATGTGATATGTGACTGTGTTTCTAACATTTGAAACCCTCAATAATAACAACAACTGTGTAAGAAATAATAAAAACTATTTTTTTGTTTCAATTCTTTATTTCAAGATTATGAAATTTAAACAAATAGACACTCAAACTTTTCTCCAGAACGAAACAAAGTCAAATATATAAAGCAGCCAAACATTTTGTATGGGCCTTCTTGACAAGGGTGAATTTTTAATCAAGTTCACTCAAGAGGACCATCTATAAAGAAAATGATTAAAGTAAAGAAAAAGAATAAAACTAATGAAGCTGATAGAACTGAACATATGAAACACAGAAATAAAGCAATATATATGTAGCAATGAGTACATTGCCAGTGAATGTGAAAATAAAAGGAATTCTTAAGAACAATCTTGTATAACAATATTTTCAGACATAACCACTCCCATGATGTCAAAATAGTTTCCTCAATCTAGAATATATGAGTTCCAAGTCCCTTCAAATCTAGTTTTCTTTCTGCTTAATAGTTGTGAAACAGAAACAAAATCATACATATCAAACATTCCAGTTTCATTTTCTCATAGTGTATAGATCATGAATGATGGCCAAATCTGTTTATACAACCAGCCTCATCACGTTACTTGTGATAACAGAAAAATCATGAGCACTGTCCTTTGTGTCGGCAAACAAAGAAAATCCTCTACCCTACACGCCAATTCTTTTTTTCCTAATGATTAAACTGAACTAGACCGATCCCACTGGGACCCTCAATCTGCACTAGTCCACCCTAATGCTAGCATGTAGGTCTGACAAGTGGATAACTACTAGTGTTCAAGATAAATCCAGCCATGTAAATAGACACTTCCAATGAGAATAGTAATTCATGAAATTGTACGTCTTACTAGTTTTAAAATGATTATTCTGATGGATAGATCTTAATCTCATTACCCATACCAATGAGAAGAAAAGGCATATCAGAGAATTAATATTACAATGTAGTATGCTAAGATCATTGATTTATGAGCATAATAATAAAGGATTTTTGTATAGAGGAACGAGGCATACAATGAAAAAAGGTAGGAAGACATCATCAAATTCTGGACAGAGCCAGTTATTTGCCAGCAGTCTTCATGATACAGGGTCTAGCCAACTTTGTGGATGTTGGCAGAAATGAACTCATTCTTAATCTGTTCATGTGATAGTAATTAATGGTCTATTTGTTCAATTAGTGGTTAAATGATAGACAAAAGGCATGCGGCTCCTTTGTTTACATTGTGGAACAAAGTGCGCTATGAACAATTCACACTGAATCAGTCGCTATAACAGTGCAGCTGGTTAGTAGAACAAAGTCAAAAAGAACAAGATAATAGATTTAGCAACTTTTGATGCATTTTGACTGAAAAGGTAGAAGATTTTGCACTACTGTTGACAATCAGATTTCAGAAAACTTCGTGAAGATTTAGAGCAAGCCCATTGACAGCAGTTGAAGAATACCACTATGAAAAAAAGCCCAGTAATATGAGAAGATGAAGACAAGGAAAATGGATGGACAAAATTGTTTAACAGAGTAGACAGAAGAAGTTTTGTCCAGAACCAGGCGCTATGAAATACCAACCACTAACTGTTATGGCAGACACAGGCTTAATAAGCTTATATTGCTGAATTGAAGCACTCACAGCTTCACTGGTTCTCAAGGCAGAGTTAGTGACAGTAACAATAATGTACATAAGTACCAAAATCAATGACATTCCAAAGAGCCCTGGATTTAGGAACAGATAAGACTTTATTTTTTAAACTCTTCTAGCGCAATCCTTTACCACAAAAAGTTAAAAACAAAATTTAAACAAATTCAGTAAAGCTGTCACAGTCAGACAAACAAATTTTTTATACTATAGGAAGAATTGCACCAAATCCGAAATAGCAACTTCAGTTGAAGCTATAATCAACCAAACTGTATTATCCACCTACCTCCTACCTCTTATTTTTGGTTTGGGGTGGTGAATCATTCTTGTGTCTCAGAAATTCTTGTGGATTTATAGCCTGGAAAGTCATTATGAATAATTTTCTACATGTATACTACTTTGCTCTAAATTATAATCATTACTATATAATGATGATAATGAATATGACAATCATAAAAAACACCCAGTATGACTACAATCAAATTGTTGAGATCCTAAGCTTTGAATTCTTTGTAGTAATCAAATAGCTACCACAGCACCATAACTTTTATTGTAAGCAAAAACAGGCAGCTAAATCATGAAGAAACAGTTCAAGATTTGTACTATTTCCATAGCTCACTGCAAAGTGCAATGAGCTAATATCATCTACAGGAATCAATGCATTTTGTGTGTAAAAGGCACAAGTGATTTAACATTTTTTGGCAAACATAATCCCATCATGAAAAAAATCAACAATGCTTTTGAATCACAAATCAGCAAATCCAATGTTTAAGGTAAGCATTATTTGAGGCCCCCTTTAAAAATTTAACATACAGGACTTGATATGAAAAATGTTGAAGTAAGCAGAAGAAAAAAAAAAAAAAAGAATTAAGTATCACTTATAACAATATTCACAGTTTCATGAATGATGAAATTCCTGTTACATATAAAAAGTTATTGCTGATCCATTAGCTCAGAGTTTTCATGATTAGATACAACCTAACAAACTCATATTCCATGGCCAGGTTCTCTGCAGGTTCTAAAATATGAAAATTTAATAATCCATCACAGTTCTTGCAAATAAATAAAAAGTTCTAAGCTTAAATTAAAACGAAGGGATCTATATGACCAGCATTATTGACTTACTTTTTTAGTCATTTGTTTTGTTTCGTTTTCCACACTTCATGTAATACTATTTTTATTGCAGCATTAGACAAAACAAAAAAAAAAAAAACAAGGAAAATATATATATACATGTAATAAAACAAATAAAAAAAGCATCTGCACCATAAGGAGTCAAGGACGGCTTCATCCTCTCAGGAAACATACATCACAATTTCAAGTCACAACATAAATTGAAAGCACTAGCTGAAGCTCTGAGAATGAAAAGTACCTCAGTCACACATTCTGAGCCAAAGTTCAAAAAGTCCCAATGAAAGATTAAAAAAAAAAAATATCAGTGAGAAATTATCAGTCAAAATTAAGTTAATAATATGAGGTGCAAGCAGAGCATTACAAAAGGTCAAAACAGTAATGCTACAATAGCATTAATATGACTTCAGAAAAAAGGTTAAAAAAAGACTTTTCTATTGTTTCCAGATTAATTCTCTCAAAGTGAAATTGTGTTCTTTTCATTCTAAGATCTTCATTTTTTGCGTGGTGGACAAAACTAACACTATCCAGCAGAGATAATAACCAATAAATACAAACGAAAAATAAAGTGAGATGTACATTTCTGAGCATACTCTAAACAAAATGTTTCAATACTTGATGAAAAAGTTTTTCAGATAAATAATGAATACAGTATAAAATACTTTTATGTTGAGGATTTTAAACAAATGAAGTGCACATCTGGATATGAAATTTCATTGCAAATCTAACAATATGGTATAAAGTATATAAAAAAAAAAGTATGAAAAAAGTAAGTTTTTCTATATTTTACATAAAACATGCTTGTTTGTACTCAATCCTACATGTACAAGATATTATCTTCATGCCAAGAAGGTTGTGATGCTAATCTGTCATCTTTTTTTTGCTAAGCAGTAGATGTACCATATCTAAATCCCTGTCTATCATATACATAGTCCCCCTTTATAGCTCACGAGTTTCCTATCTTCTACTCAGCTGGGCGGTGCGAGGGCTCAGGATATATAAGTAGGTTCTCAGCTCCCACCTGCAGGTGGTCAAAGCCTGCCATCAGTGGGATGTCTCCTAGGGAATGCTATTCTCAATGTTCTAGGGGTGACGTCTTCTCTCTCCTTGCTCCTGTCTTCTGTCCTGCTCTCTTTCCTCTCTTCCTCTATATACTTGCTCAGCCTTTTAGATGTGTAAACATATCTTATAAAACATGTATTTGGCGCAATATAGCTGTGATCGTGCTGATAAAACCCAACACAAGTAAACAAACAAACATCTGGGAAGTGCATGCATGGATAACATAACTACTTTTGATTCACAGTCACTTTAGTGAATACATTACTTCACTCCTTGTCACTTCACTTCATTTTTTTTGTTAATTACTTCAGGTCTTACACAAACATGTTTGAGAAAAAAAAAAAAAAAATCACAAAAATAATTTAAACATTGTCTATGATTTCATAAACTTGGCAAAGCCTTCTGCTGTTTATCATCAAGATTCTGCATCCATATGAACATAATTCAAACTTCAAATGATGTAGTCCCAAAGAGTATTCTACAAACTACTCTACAAATAATGAATTTTTAAATTTTTTTTCCTAAAAAACTATCAACAAACAAAATATTTAAGTGAAAAAATAATGTGAAGACTCTCTTATAAGCAGAACTGAAAAGAAAAAAAAAAAAGTGCTAGATAAATACTTTTATTATTGTTACACTCATAGGATAATCGCCAGTCATTTATTTTGCCAAACTGGGTTCAAACTATTACTGGACACTTTGAGTCTTTTATTATGTTGATCATTATTTCACCATTGAATTTCAGCAAAAATCTGCCCCAGTTGAAATGAAATATCTGTTTGATATTATATGGTGAAATAAAAAATTTAAAAACACCAAAAATATAATTTAGGAAAGGTAAAATAATGTGAGACTGATTAATAGTTTCCCAAAAGAGACAAAAATTATATAGGCTGAACAAATATAACATAAGTGATTGCAAACAGTATAATACTAATGATAGTTCTGAGCTTTTGATTGGACATGGCACATATGATAAAATTCCAACATAGACACTGTGTCTCCTTATGAAATCCCTTATCCTTCATCAATGATTGCAACTGGATGCAATAATACAAAATAAATTATGTCGCATATCAGACATGACATATATAACATATAGCTCTGTCAATAAAATGGTATGGCAGCAAAAAAGCATATACATGTACATGAAGGTAAAAATGTAAAGTGGATTTTGTGGAATGTAAAATTTGCAAGATTAACATAGTCTACTCTCCTCTTCTCTCTATAAATGATTATGTGCTTCAACTTAGTGGGGTTTTTTTTTATATGGCTCAGTTCTGAGTTAAATGTCTAAAGATAGCAGTTGGCAGTACTTTATTGTAACCACAATATAAAACCATCCACAGGATGTTGAAAGGAGAATGTAACAAACAGAATTTCACAAACCATTTAATCTGTGCAAGTTTGTAGCTATTTAACATGACCTATATGCCTTATTTCCAAGCATAATCAACCTTATCCCTCATCTGTAATTACAATAAACTGTAATCAATCTTACTTACATTTTTATAAGGCAAAAGTTGCCATATTTGGTAAAGCAACAATGACTTAGAAAGCATAACAAAAAAAAAAAAAAAAAAAAATCCAGAAATTAATTACAGAAGATGGAAATATTTAGGGTTGACATCAAGTCTGCACTCTGGGCAGGGAAATTCTCGAGTCAGAAACGGTTCATACCTGAAACATAACAGGCAAATGGCATTAAAATTCATATTTTCACAGGATGTAAAATGAGACAGAAAGTTAATTTTTCAATTTCAAAAGTTAACATTTGACTGCACAATGCATTCATCAATGAAACCGGTAAAGTGACCTCAGCTGCTTACGTTACATTCTATATAGTCGAGTCCAAACAAACCAAATTTCTGATAATTCGAATAAAAATTTATGCCCATTAAATTCATCTCGCATAGTTCGAAGCCATCGACATGAGTTTCCTTCAAATTGAAACAGTCAGTGCCGCCACAAAGATTAAAATCGGCAATGTACAAGGAGCAGAGATGCCGTGCTAGAGCGATCGATCGATAATTAAGTATCCTCGTCGAGCCTTACATTTACAGTGCACTAGGTAGCCACGGTCAAACACGTGCATGTACAACACTACAATCACTGTCGGTCTAGTCAGTTTCTACTTTGTACTCGCTCTTTCGCCTGCGGTTGACTAGCGTTATTTTATAGACTAGATCTACGTAATGGCTTCCTCTAACCTGTTGAAGAGAAAGAAGACGACTCACTCCATTGAATCGAAAATGAAAATGATGCAGGAAATAGACAGAGGTGCAATGTCTAAGAATGCCACAGCTGAAAAGTATGATTTCCCAAATACACAGATGACGATATTAAAAAATCGGGAACATGTGGAAAAAGCGGCAGCCTCCTCTTTTTTTTTTTTTTTTTGTTTTGCCCCATAGGTCATTCGAGAGTTGTTTTCCTTCTTAAAAAAAAAAAAAAATGGAAGACATACTCTCATAAATCAAATCAATTAGGTTGGTCCCAGCAAATTTGATTAAAGCGGACTTGACTGTATCTTTCAACTTCCTGGTGGAGGTTATCTCAACTTAGCTGATGATAAATCTTTTCATGAAATGTGTGTTACTGCTGTTTTGTCCATAAAGTCATTCGTTCGACAATAAATGAGGAAATGTGAGCTGTAGGACAAATGGAATATAATGTTGTTATTGCAAAGCCTATGATTTAGACCAAATTGGAGTGCTCTCTTTGATAATGATCTAGCGTGGATTATGTGTTTTCTCAGCATGAAAGCACTTTCAATGACAATAGCTTCAAATATTTTAAAAATTAAATGAGCTCTTTAAACAAAGTCAAACAGTGTCAAGTTGTTCTCACTGACCATAACAGACCAAAAAATGCAATAGACATACTCTGGATACGCTGATGGTGCAGGAGCAAAGAAAATATGGTCGAGCTAAACAGGTGTTGAGCTAACAGAGATGTCAGTGTATTGATGCAATGTACTGACAGAAGTTTTCTCCCTTTCTTGTCCTGTGGTTTTATATGTGTTGCTATACTGAAAGAGATCTCGACAATGTTACAAACGAGGCACAGGCATATTGCGTTTGTTTAAGATATAAAAGTTCTTTGATTTCATGGCATAGAAGATCTTTTGTGGATGCATGTGGACTAAACTTTTTTTTTTTTTAGACTTTCTGCTTTTCTTTAGATCTAGAGATGGTGAACTTTATGGATGGGATACTTCATTCACTATGTAGATTTAGATTTAGGTCAAGTGTCTCTGGTTGTCTTGATTATTCAAGATTACTGAAGTGTCTGTCATTTTCAATTCAAGAAATGCTGAGAAAAAAATCAATATGAACCTATTATTATAGGGACATACAAAAGATGCATGCAGATACCCACTCTTGATACATGAAATTAGGTCTACAATGAACAGTGTGCACCATATGTGCATGGCTGAATATGTAACCAAGAACAGGTGACGTGATAGGTGGTGAGTTCCTGGAGCTGCCCCCAGCGGTAATGAAATCTGGATCAACATCCATTGTACCCCTTCCCTCAAGTCCCTGATATGGTACGATAATCTCAAAACTTTCCCCCCCTCCTCTCTCCCATCTCCTTGATAAAGCCTGCTGCCTCTATAGCTCTACTGACCAGATCACGGCAGTTCCAAACCTCTACAAAGCGGAGCACTTAGTTACTGACCTGGCACGACAATAAATTGCGCGGCCGACAACTGACCAAGCCCTCAGGGCATTGGGAATTCCCGTTGCGTGCACAACTTGCAATTGCTTTGATTTTGATGCACTTTGATGTCAAATTAATAGCCACTCTT
>JBCAUA010044429.1:0-11834 GCA_038406235.1 Peronia verruculata
CATACATACATACATACATACATACATACATATATACATACATACATACATACATACATACATACATACATACATACTTATATACATGCATACACACATACGTAGATACATATATACATACATACATAACATACATATCATGTGAGCAAAACTGAATGAACATCATCATCATCAAAAGAAGTACAACAACAGCAACAACCATCATATCAAGCACACAAACCAATTAATAATCCTAAGTAAAAGTTTTGAATGATAAATGGTTCCTTTTTTCCTCCTGAAAAAGGTCACTTATTGGATGAAACAGGAATGCCAGGACTGACTGATTATCGCTTAAACCACTGGAAGCAACCTTCAATGCATACGCCTTTTAAATTATGTATAGGATTCATCAACAAAGTACTGTCGATTCCCCTTAATGTCCAGATTTATTGCAACTTTTTTTTCTTTTTTGAACAACATTTCAGATGCCACATTCCCAACTTGCCCAATGACACATATGGCGTACAATCGGAAACTCACCAGGAGCTCATCAATCTATCTATTCCCCTGGAGACTGATCGGTATGGCGTTTCTACTATGTCCAAATGTTTTCTCTACGACACTGGCAATGTTTCCACCAATGGGCTTGGAGAATGGGAGGAGTCAAACAGCAACACGTCCAAGGTCAAATGTGATGAATGGGTATATGATGATCCCTATCATATAACAATCATCACTCAGGTGAGTAACCAAATGAAAAACCGAGGCTACATTTTTTAGTAATAAATTATGATCAAGCAAAATCACATCCTTTGACGACACTGTCACTTAAGAATACTGTTTAAAAAATTTGTGATTCTTTAAAGGAGACAGAAAGATGTCAGGTGTTAACACATGTTTGTCTGTGTTTTTGTCTATCTGTTTGTAAATTTTGTCCATCCATCCATCCATCCATCCATCCATCCATCCATCCATCCATCCATCCATCCATGCATCCATCCATCCATCCATCCATCCATCCATCCATCCATCTGCTGATCCATCCATGCATCCATCCATCCATCCATCCATCCATCCACCCATCCATCCAGCCTATCTACTATCCTGTCTACAAACTGATCCATACATCCATCCATCCATCCATGCAACCATCCATTCATCCGGTTCATAAATTCGTTCATCTGTTCCTTCATATATTATTGTCTACCCATTCATAAGTCTACAAGATCATCCGCCTGTCTAGGATTGACTTTTGAAAGATTCTTGAGAATATAACAAATATTTGTAAGTGTTCAAATAGTCTTTGACTAAAGCAAACCACTCATACATTTGAATTCATTTTCGTTTTCAGTACCAATGGGTGTGTGACAATTCCATCATCCAGTCTCACTTCATGGTGATGACATTCATAGGAGCCCTGTTTGGAGCCTTCTGTGGTGGAGTCTTATCTGATTTGTGAGTAGCGAAACTGATCAGTTTTACCAAAATACTTCAAACAATGACAGAAAGTGACAAAAGAACAAACTGAAAAATTCATATAATGATTGCAAAGAGGATTCTACAAAGTGAGTTGATACAAATAAAACTATTTTATCTACCTAACTTATTTGAACAGATAGGCCTTATTTATTCATAAAAGTGTTAGTATCATATTTATCTTTCATGTGGAATTGCATGTTAGGCTTGCCTTCATATGAAAATTTGAATTCCTTGATGAGAGTCTATAGACATGAATATACTAATGAAGTTGTTGTCTTGAGATATCCCTCAGTCTTGCTAAAGTGGTAGATGAAACATTAGTGACCATTGACCATGCATCTATAGCAGTATAACACTTATTCTATTTAGCCTTCTCAAATTTATATGTACAGCCCAATCCAAAGTAGTCCGAAATCATTTTCATGTTAGAAGAGCAGTATGATGTTATGTTTGCTCATATAGCTGGCTAACTCATTTTTGGTCATTAAAAAAAAATTAAAAAAATGGATAAACAGTTTCATTTTATGACATAACATCAGTTCATGTACTGTGTACATTTTATTTCAGAGGGTACAAATTTTTATTGAAGTTCATCACTGGAAACCATATCTTAAGAGCAATGCAGTAAAAGTTATAGTATTCAGCTATGGCCTTAGGTCACTTTGGTTGAAAAAAAGAAAGAAAATGACTCAGGCAAACTTTAGTATGAGCATGATGATGTCCTAACCCACCAATGCTATAAACAAAGTTATCAGCTGTTTCAATCTTTGTTATGTCAATGTTACTATATGTTGCCTGTAGAGCTGAAAAATTAATGGAAGAATGATCTTTATGTTTCTTAGAGAATGGGCTTTACTAATATTTGCTTAAGAATATGTTTTATACTAAACCAAACAATTAATACCTGTGTTCAAAGGTAATTGTTGTGGAACAGAGGAATTCGATCCTTACTATTCATATGAGGACAGGATTGTATATCACGGTAATCTGTAATATGGCGAAAGCCATTGCTCCTGTCAGAGCCTTAAATCATGTCATAATGCTCAGATATTGTGAACTTCCCCATCTGTGTCCTTCCACATAGAATATGTGAAGTTGTTATTCTAAGCAGTTTAATTTGACCATCATTTCTCCTCAGATATGGACGAAAAACAGTGTTTCTGTCATGTATCGGATTGTACATGCTATTCACTGTGGGCCTGCTTTTCTTGTCTCCAATTTTTGAAGTACTGCTGGCAATGAGATTTTTGCAGGGAGCAGCAGGCATTTCGATTTTCATGACATTTTTTACTTACAGTATGTGATTAATATACAGGATGTTAAATGGATGACAATTACTTGCCTGGATTTAGAGAATGCTAACTTATACTTTGTAAAAAGTTTGGACATAAATGTCACTTTAGTGTACCAATGTAAAGAATCAATAGAGACATTCAATGTTAATTTGGCTCTAGTGTTGCAAGTAGCTGGCTGAATGTGACAGGCAGAAGATACATTCAATTGATACTGAAGTTCTTGAATAGATGTGCGAGGCCTAGGGAAATGAAGGAAAACTTAAAGACTAATATTAATAGTAGAAACAACATTTAAGAAGACAAATGCCATATATACATGTGGTTCTGAGACTGATGCTGAGTCTATGGGAATAATGGATAGAAATGTTTGTCATCGATTGTCAGGATTCAGTCAGGATTTTTTCAGCAAACTATTGAGTATCATTTCCATTTACTGTAAAACTTGCATACAATCTTTATAATAATTAAAATTATTCTTTATAACAATCTTGAATCTATATTTGATTGTCCAGTTATCCGCTATTTCTTGTTTCTAAATTTTTCGTTGTACTTAAGTACTTGTACATATCTTTATGTTATCTTATTACTGGTATATATCATATCTTGTGAATGTCGTCAACTATGGAAGTCATGCTTTAGAATTATTTCATATGTAATTGTTCAGTTAGCTTTTTGTTGTTGTTGCTGATGTTTTTGTAATATGCTTCATTTATTTTCAGTTGTGGAATTGGTTGGACCCAACTACAGAATGTTTGCAGGAATGTTCATAGAAGTCTTTTGGTGCATAGGGTTGTTTTTGCTGGTTGCTGTTTCCTATTTTGTGAGAGACTGGATACATCAGACTCTGATACTGAGTGTGCCAGCCATTTTTCTGTTATCATATTACTGGTATGTAACATATCTTGTGCATGCTCACTCATGCCATGAATTTAGGAAATCATGCCATAGATTTATTTCATGCAATCACTCATAAATCTGTATGTAACTCAGCACAATAATTTGAAGTATTTTCTGTTGCACATGCAGGAATCTTTGCAGCATGTTACTCTTATGATTATTGCCTTGAGACAAACTTCTTTGGATCAACTATTTATTGTGACAACTTATCATCTGCGCTGATATTAAAGACACAAAAGGAGTGGTGTTACTTACAATGGGAACCCATAGATTTTATCATGCTTCATCATTGTTAGATCTCTAATAAGGTAAATGTGATTGGTAAAAGTTAATTAGCTTACAGTAGCAACATTTTTTGTGTTCTAGTTACACTAACTTTGGAATCGTTTAGCTATTAAGATGTCTGATAATTTGTCATTTCATTTGAATTTGAGATGAAAGCATGAAGGCATTCAGATCTCAGCTGACTTAATGTCAACTTCTTTTTGGGCCACTTTCTGAATGCAGCAAGGATATCTAGATTACTATAATTGTATTTCTTTTCACTGAAATCTCAGTATTGAATGTAGATCTGCTCCTTTTAGTACCTAACTCTCTCTTGATTTGCAGGATAGTTCCTGAATCCCCAAGGTGGCTGATTGCCAAAGGTTACACAGAGAGGGCAGAAAAAATATTGCAAAAAGCAGCTCAAACCAATGGCACAAGTCTGCCAGAGAAACTTGTGGAGAAAGCTGTGGCAAGTGAAGCTGACAACGGGAAATCAAAGGATGCAGGAAAAATTTGGAAACTTTTCGTCAACAGAATCTTGTTGGTTAGAATATTAGTGGTGTCTTTCAATAGGTATGTGGAATACATGTAGTTTTTGTCAAGAGACAATAATCATAGATTTAAAGGAAAAAAATATTAATGGCTGAAGTTTTGTGAGATTAAAAAAGACTTTGGTGATTTAGAATGATGAGAATGTGATATTCTCAGCTTTGCACCAAGGAAAAGCGGTAATGCTGGAGTTTACAGGTATAAAATCATACATGATATCTATAAACATAGTACAATCAAACATCAGGAGAACTTTGCTGATGTGCTGGATAGAAAAGTCCATATGGGGAATGTGGATAAAGGCCAAGTGCGAACTTCATAGCCATTTTATACTTTGGATGGACTTTTTGTGTTATACCTAGGAATGCTTTGCAATGCCTGTTCAGTTTTTTTTTGCTGTTATGTATCTTTTAAAAATGGTCCTCTGTGATAAAGTAAGTTGTTGGTTGGTGTTGGGATTTAACGGCACATCAGCATGGTTATGGCTATATTATGCCTAACGTGGTAGGTGCATTTGCCCACTGCGTAGGCCTATTTGCAGATAATTGTGAATTTTTGAAAGTGTTGATTTTACCACCATGGGTCTAAACCTCAACATTACCTAAACTCTTTCATGAGTTTAAAGAAGGGATATGTGATGTTGATGGCCTGATGGTTGGGTTTTTGAAGTGGAGATCAAAAGTTGTGGATTCAAACCCGAATAGGTACTGAAATTTTGTCTGTGAGAAAGAAAATATATAATGAGTATCTGATATAGACAGAGAATATTATTGTTATAATGATGATGATTTATATTTAATGGCAGCCATTTGAATGCTCCCAAGGAAGCTGAGAATGTACTAAGAGTCTCCCATCATTAGGATAAAAATTGATAGTAACATGTTTACAGTCTGTACTGTTTAATGCTATATAAATGCTCTCTTTTATTTTTTTAAATCATGAGGCATTAGAATTATATGAATATTACGACTCCATAAGTGTTAAATTCATAAGTAATGACCACAATGACAATTTACATGTATAATCCCAGAAATTTGTTATGGTAATTGTCATAATTTCATTGATCTTAGGAAATTACAGATAGTGACGATGATGAGATAATAGAAACATGAAAGACTTAGAGATATGTTTATATTTCCTCAGATTTGCGTTGAACATGGCTTATTATGGTATCAGCCTCAATGTAAAACACCTTAGTGGAAATCTGTACCTGAACTATACTGTCAGCAGCATTATGGAACTTGCGGCAACAATCATAATCTTGCTGATGATTAATAGACTTGGACGAAAGCCTCTATATATTGGCAGCATGACACTCGGTGCACTTGGATTTTTAGCCTCAGCACTTCCCATTTTCTTTGGGGATGAAAATGACCAGGTAGTGAATATTGTTTCATCAGTGTTATATCATGCATACATATAGAAAGAGGTTTGTTAATATGGTTCTGTTAATATAAATACGTGATGAAACACAAGGCTTCTGCTCTATATAAAATCTACATTGTGTTTTTCATGAAGATGAGAAAATTGCTTACAAGTTGCTTATTTTTTGTGCACTGTAATAAGGGCAGTATTGTCAGTTGGAGTTTTGATATTTAGCAAATTAATTATTTACTAGGAAAATACGATCTGATATGCTAACTTCAGTAGAAATGAATATAAGACTTTTCATGTGGGTCATATTAATAAAGCCTACCTTTTCTCATCTCATCTATCTCATCTCATCTCATCTCATCTGCTTACTTTTCCTTATCTTATCTTATCTCTTATAAGCTTATCTTACATACTGTCAAACCTTATCTGGTTAGTACATGACTGGGATCAGTTGTCTATAGTGGCAGCTCTGTGGAGTGTTTGTGTTTGTCTTTATTTCAGTGCATTATTCTCTAATTACCTATCTTTCTTTCAGCCATGGTCTGTGGCAATGGCAATGATTGGTAAGACAGGAGTTTCAGGTGCCTATGCTGTCATGTATGTCTATGGCAGCGAAGTATTCCCCACCAGCCTGCGTAATACTGCACTGGGATTCTTTGTGGTTATAGAACTCCAGGGAGGGATAATTGCACCATACCTAGTGGAACTGGTAATCATTTAAGCATGTTCGTAGCATTTCACTGCTGCCCCTCCTCCTCCACAAAAATCACTAATGACAAACAGCTTCTGGTAGTGAAGTACAAGGAACCATAGTTAGGATCATGCGTTGTATTCTATTTCTTCGTCTTTTCAATTTTGTTATCATCTGTTCAGGTTGTTTTTATGAAGGCATCATCTGCTCTGATTGGTCTGCACCAGATACTTTGTAAATGGTCTCATTAGTTCCCAAGATCATGCCATTATGTTTGTCAAACAAACCATGTGGAAAATGGCTCTATCATTCACATGTTCCAGTTTCCAGTCTTCAAAAATAAAAAAAAGTAGAACTGCAGTTTGATAAGACATGCAGTCTGTTGGATTCTGCTCTGAAATATGAGCCTGAATCTTTGTTAATATCATGCTGTAACATTTTATGGTGATACATGTACATGAAGAGGTCTTGAATTGTTTTTAACATGCAATGAAATAATCCACCATCATGTTGGTCCTGAATATTTTACTTCGTTAAAGATGTTATTTTAATGTATACTTCAGGAGTAAATTTTATGATTGTTGTTAAGAACAGAATAGAGATGTTTTTTGCACATGCATGTACATTGCTGTATCAATGTCAGAGCTGCAGAAAACTTAATACAAATAATATTTCATTTACACTCCCTCAGGATTATGTAGATTCTCTATCAGAAGAATATTCTCTCTAGATGATATAGACATGATAAGTATATTGTCTTTTACAAATGATGGGCTAAAAGAGTTTAAAGTCATAGCATGGTAGACAGCACAGTGTGCTAGGTTTTAAATGAGTTCCATTTCTTGTATTCATTCATTTTGCAGAGCTATACAATGGGAGAAAAAGCTGGTGCTGCCTTTCCTTTGATTGTGTTTGGAGCTGTCTCATTGGCAGCTTCAGCATTAGCACTTCTTTTGCCTGAAACTCGCAATAAACAGCTGCCTGAAACTGTTGAGGAGGCCAGTAGATTTGGGACTCAGCAGGAACTTTGATAAGATGTGCACAAAGAGCTCGTACAAGTCATTGCAAGGGGTTCATTCCCTTTTTCTGTTCACATGTCACAATGTGAAAAAGAAAGATTTCATTTTCTTCTTATCCACATCTCTTGTTATTGCTTGATCTCTTATTTCATGACAGACTATGGCAATATTATGAATTTAATTTTTACCATATGCTGCTGCCTTTTACAGTTTATGATGCCAGCTGCTTGAGCAGATTGTATCTCTTATGTAACAGAAATGACCTGTAGGATGGACGACAAAATGAATTCTCTTAGAAATGTGGGGTCATATTATGACATGTAAAGCTTGTGAATGATATAGCTACATGTCTGCAGCAGTAAGCATATATTTTTAAAAAAAAAATAATTTTCAGAAATGACTGCCAAAGGGTTCTGGGCACCAGGTTATGAAGTTCCAGGCATTTCTTCAAACATGATTGTATTTGAGGAAAGGGCCTTGAAGCCTGATGTCAGTGTGCCAAGGAGATTAGAACAGAGCTGCTTTTTTGTTTTTTACATTTTCATAAGTCTTTAATCTTTAAATTGCAGTAGTGATTAAGTTTCTGTGGTTTCATTTATAATGAGTATTATAGTTAGTTAACTGTTCATGTTGAAACTCTGAAAAAAACTTACAGGATCTTAAACATTTCTGAAACAAAAGATCACGAAGCAAAACAGAAGTAATAAACTCAGTTTAATTTCCTGTTCATGTCATTGTTCATATATTTTCATGGCATGTGTCACATCATGCAGTAACAAGATAGCTTTGGCCATCTTTTTTTTGTCACAGGTTAGTTACAAATATAAGTTTTATCATTTGTAAGTGATTAAAGATTAAAAATGTAATCTGGCAAACAAATGGAACTGTTGGCACATGCATAGTCAGTAAAACAAAAGAATGAAAAAAAAAAAACCCCAGAAAACACAAGTCTCCTAAGTGTTCTGAAATGTCTTGCATATTGCTGTTCTGAAAAATGTCTTAAATTAGAATTGCAATGAAATAGTACCATCCTTAAGGGGAATAGCCCCTTTGATAGCACTGCTGAGTATATCATCATCTTCTGACAGAGCAAAAGATGACCAACATTTTTTGCAATGTTTTGAAAACATTTCTCAGGATTTTTTTATTTTCTTTTCTCTTGTTTTACTGACATGTTAACATTTGTCATTTTTATTAGCAGAATTCTGATGTATTTACTATTTGTAAAACACTTGTCTATTTTTATCTGTGTGTGGAACAGTTCTGAAAAAAAAGTTGTCTTTATACATGCTTTTGGCAAACAAAGGAATAAATAAAAGCAAAGTGACTTGTCCTGCCCATGGTCATTAATGAACATTCACTGAACTAAGACAGTGAATTATGCTATTATTTCAGAGTGTAGAGTGATATTAAGACCCATGAAAATTTGCTCAGCACTACCTCATAATGAAGTTAGTCACTCATTTTATAAACTATTTTATAACTCTTCTCAGAATTTCGATTGTCCAGAAAAGTAAAGTATATTCACTTTTCAAAGACAGTTACAAAGAAACTGATGTTTGTATATATATATATGTTCTTCGATTTATTTCCAGTGCAGCTATATATGTCTTTAGAAGTCTCGACAAACCTGTTGGGTGGTAAAGTGGTAAACATTCAGCCAGTAAATGAAAATGAATCTTTCAATGTTCCTTTCCTCAACAGCAACTTTTAGATATTTTTCAACATTTCAAATATTCATATTAGAAAATCAGGGAATATCACTATTGGATCCAAACATCTTGTTTGCAGTGCAGTTATCAACCTTTTATGGTATGCATTTAATTGACCTTGAGGATTTTTACCACCCAACGTACTCACTTACTACAAATTAAGATTGTGATGTAGTATTGACAGAAAATATTACTGCCAGTCATAACTAACAGAAGATGAATACAGTGGTCTCTGAGCCGGATTGTTGGGAGACAAAAAGAAAGCGAGCTCTTTGGTGGACAGGTTTTTTGGTGAACTGGAAAGTTATGCAACCCACCTGATCACAGATTGTCTTCACTACTATAATTAATTAGTTGATCGTAACTGTTAATTAAAGATTTATCTATGCGAATAAGTACACCCTTCTTCCCTGTGTGTGTTACATTAGATGTAGCAAATTCCTGATATTTTTAGCGTATAGTTTCATCAATACTGCTCAGCACTTAAACGCCATGTAAGTTTTCATATAACGGTATCATTGTTGAAGACATGATACATGTATTGCTATGCTACCCTGCAGATAATCTCGTGACTGACTCATGTGTTTACAGACCAACCGCAGTAGCAAAACAGCTGACAAACAGGAGGTTAAACTTACACTTTCTTATCCACAAAGCCAATCACAAGTCCTGTCCCATGTGTTGTCAAACAAAGAAATGGTTACGGGTGGTGTGATTATGCAGTTACATCAATCATCACTTCCATTCCTTTGTCTACCTGTTCTCTCTCCACCCCTGTCCCCATTTACTGCACATCTACTACTGTGTGCTTCTCGCAAGTGGAAATTATGATATGAAATTACACCATAAGTACTCGTGTATCTTGGTCCGACTCTGGACTCTTAGATGGAATTTTTTTTATTTGGGAGTGCCCACAGCTGGGTCTTATAATGGTTAAATAAAGTGGAAAAAATTCCATTTCGCTGCAGAGGCGAGTTCTTAGGCGGACCGGACTCTTAGGTAGAGGGTTCTAAAGCTGAGACCATTGCACTTCAAACATTCTATTAATTACTTTTCAATATTGCATGCGACATTCAATAAACCAGAATTCATGACACATCACATTTTCAAACATACACTTAAAAACATTAATAATGTTTTTAAAAAATCACATGGTACCTGTTTTGACTGCTATAGCCTACTTGTATTATACCTTTATCATTCCACTTGAAAATATGACTGAAGCCACTGTTTGGAATGAATAATGAGAAACAGTTTTCTCCACTGTGTTCTTTGTTTTACTATTTTAATACTTGATTTAATAAGTTTTAAGAAAATGACCTGCTTAGGGAGACAAACTTAATTTCCAGATTTTAGAAATGAATTAAATTCAGTATACTTCACTGATATTTTTATCTTCATGTGTGAAAACTCAAAAATTTGAAACTTTTTGTTCTCAGCTGATGAACAGTTCTTGAAGACAGAAAATCATAATTATTATCTGTTTCAATAATGAATTAATTTTCTATGGTTTTACATCTTTTTTATAACCTATAAAACTATAATAAGGTTATAACAAGAAAAATATTCATATAGTGTTCTGCGTTAGCACAGCCCATTTGATAATAAAAAAACAAAAAATGGAGCAAATTAACTAGCAGTTGGTATGATATTTACAATGCTAATGTATACATGATACTAGAGATCATATTTGCAGTAATCTGTGCAATAATGGGCCATTGTTTGAGGTCTTTTCAATGAAAAAAAGGGGAAAAAACATCAGTTACAAACATACTTTTGAATTCTGTATCGCTTTCTTCCATTAGTTATTTTGTATGGTACTCAGGGAATATTTTCTTTATAGTGCAACTTGTAATGTCAGTAATCATTAAATAAATAATACATTTTAGATGATAGCATGTTTTGATTATTATTTGTTTTCATATATAAATGAGATCTACATACCAGTGTAGTTATCTGTCCTTTTACCTTTATTCATCCTTTTA
Source organism: Peronia verruculata (assembly GCA_038406235.1). NCBI lineage: Eukaryota > Metazoa > Mollusca > Gastropoda > Systellommatophora > Onchidiidae > Peronia > Peronia verruculata. The sequence continues at coordinate 11,248 of JBCAUA010044429.1, forward strand.
ATTTGCATTATTCTTAAATATGAATAGTAAATGTTTAAATAAGAACAATCCACATATCTGAGCTCTATATATAAAAATGACTCCAGTTCTTGACTGTGTAAAATTTAAATATAGATTGGATAATAGGAGACTGGTTGGAATATTTGCTTTCTCTTCTGAAATCATTTTGAAGCATTAATTCCCTCTCTAAATTAACAAGTCTGAGCTCCATGTATTTTCATTTATTAAACTAGCAGTCACATATTTTATGTGGATGGTGCCACTGATGTCAAGAGTTACAAAAAGCCATTACCTCACATCGTTAACAGTAAAGAAAGAAAGATGACAAGAGGAAGGAATAAAAGAAAACTAATATAAAACAAAAGAATAGCAACAAACATACATTCAGAATCCAACATTTTTCAGTAGTCTTTTCCAAGAATGTTTTCTTCTGTCTTTCTTTCTCTCTTTGTCTCTTTTCTTTTCTGGTTTTTTCTTTTTTTTTTTTTTTTTGCTTTTTTATATTTTTACGTTTGTGGGCGCACTAACTGCACACTTAGCCTTAACTGCACAGCAATCTAGACACAATGGATTCTCCCTTAAATTTG
>JBCAUA010044440.1:0-25883 GCA_038406235.1 Peronia verruculata
TTATCATGCTAACAAACACAGATTTGCCCCCAGTTCGACAGGGATAAGCGGTTTCAATGCTGCGTGGTCACATGACCAGTGTGCGGCCTCCAGTTCATCTAAGCTCCTTACACAGATACCAAATCTCAATGGTGAAAATAAAAATGCTGCTCATGGAAGGCATATATACTTATATGTAGTCTGAGACAGAGATAATGTATCACGTCACCAGCACACTAGGTACAGTTCATAGTCATTTTTTTAAGCTGCTCAGAATATTGTAACAAATTTATATGCAAGCCTAAACAATCCTAAATAATGATCATCGGGCCTAAAACTATGATACATAACTGATAACTAGAATGAGATTGTCTCCAAAAATGATAAGCCTGTTTTGTTCCTTTTTCTTGTTTTACAGAATTTATAAAAGAGCACAAAGTCTTTGTATTAAAAATTGTAATGCACATAGAATTGAAACCCCAAAACTTCCCTAAGCAATCTTATCTACTCACCCTTTTCTTCTCTGCCATGAAGTCATCAATGGCTTTCATTCCCATTTCCTTGTTCTCCTGCTTTGCTTCGTTGACACATTCCCAAAACATATCAACTTCAGCTTTCCTCTTTTCATATTCTTGGAGACCAAAGTCAAAAAGTTGTTGGCATACTCCCATAAGCTTTTCTTTAAAGGTGGAAAAGGTTAAGGAAGATAGAAACATAGAAATATTGTTCCCACTGAAAAGAGATCTACTTAAAAGCTCATTCTAAAGTTACTTGCACTGGATAAAATATTGGAGAATGGCAATATCGGTGCTAATATAGGGTCAAGCATCCTTCAGTGAAAGCACATTTATAATCTAAAGCAGACATTTGGTACAATTGTGTTTATCTGATGAGCTCTTCCATCAATGCATAAAAGATTCTGCCATCTCAGAATCAACTATTAAAAATAAATAACAAAAGATGTCTATTGCTGATTTCCAATGTAATATTCATGGTCTATCATTCATAACTTAAGCCTTCTCACAGATTTTAGTGATGTGACACATTATGTGCAAAATCAAAGACATCAAGGATATAACACCAGCATTTCATCAACCCCTGGCATTTGGTTGAGTTTGTTGCCTTCTGGATCATCAGCATACATGTCAACAAATAATTTGTCTGTGTTGAGATATTCCACATAGGCTTCCTATCAAAAAATTAAAAGATCAGCGTAAATTTCACAGATAAAACATAAAATATGCAGGTCACAAGTATGCAAGTCCAGATAGTATGATGGGCTGAGAAAATCTCTAATTCTGTTGTGGACTAAAAGTATAATGGGATAAGTGATCAGTTAACAAAATAATGAGTGACTCAGCCATGTATATCTAAATAGATTTGAAACTGACTGCACAATATCTCCATTTCAAATTCTGTTTCCATGGCAAGAGAGCATTACAGCTTTTGCCTGGAAGAGTGAAAACATCTTCTCTCAATCAACAACTGTTATGTCCATTTGTGAATTTCATGTCCAAAACATTTCATCCTTTTTTGGTAATTCAACTGTATTTTTGTAGATAATACAATTATAAAATTCTAATAAATCAAATTCAAACCAACAAAATTCATTAACATTTACAAATACCTCTAGGAGAGAAATATTTTTCAACAGTCATTGTGACTAAAAAAAAAAAAAAAGATCAAGATAAACACTGTCTATGTTTTTAAACAATCTTACAGGTAATAATGTTGAGACAGCAAATGAGGAATATTAAATGCTTGTATTATCTCTGATTTTCTGATTATTTTAAATGAAGTAAACGCAAAAAAAACACTAACCCTGTGGAGTTGAATCTCCTCCTCTCGCTGTTTCTGCAACTCCTCTGATGTTCTAGCCTTGTTGTCTTTGTCAATCTGTTCTTCCACTTGAACTTGGTATTTCTCATAAGCAGCTGTTTTCTTTTCAAGAATAAAAAAACAGGCAAATAATTGAGTAATATTCCTAATGAAGAGGAATGAAATACAAACTTAGGAACGCAATTTACTTCATACTTTCCAATACATAAAGGAACAAGTAACAATCACATATATTCTGGCAATTCCTTATACATATATATATCTTTCATTATAGGCTAATGATGAAGCAGGCTTTTACATAAACCTTCACTTTCAAAAACCATTTGATGAACTTTACAGAACTGAGACGCCTCTGTGTCATAGAATTAATGCTTTGCTACTATATATACATCATGCATATGTCCATATATATCACACAGTTTTTCTCATTTTCACAGTAGAACCGTATTAATATACGTATTTAAACATTACTTATAATTGATAATACCTTTTGATGAAACATTGAAAATGTCATTTAGCTGTTTAATAAATCAAATCTACTAAATTGAAGGTACTGTGTGTCAGGTCTATGAGTGAGTTCCATATTAAAATCCTGATGTACCTGAATACTTTGACACCACATTTGGTCATTTCAGAAAGAAGAACAGAATACAGAAATCAGATCTCAGTGGGGACTGAAATTCAATACTTTGCAACACAAATCATCTGCATTACAGTGTGGACAGATTTTGCATCTGTGCCCATTACATACAGTGTAGTAGGCTAATGATTAAAATTGTACCATATACATTTGTCTGTCACACTTACTGTCTGTTGGTCCATCAATCGATAGTCAAGAAATTCAAGGTTGGGTAAGAAAGCAGCAACATAGTTTCTGAAATTTTCCTCTTCACATACTGGGTTGTTACTGATATTTAAGGTCTTTAGATTGGGAAACTGACGCAGGTATAGAATCTGTGGAGAAGAAATTAGTTACACATATTTCTTTGTAGAGTTATAATTTGTTTGTACTCTTTCCATTGTTAGACTCTTGTCACAAGTACATGATGATTAGAAATTTTTTGTCTGACAGCTTGGAACTAATAAATTTATGTTAATTATCATAAAGGAGCATAAATTTGCAATAGTAAATTTTAAACCATCTGTTAAATATTATTTTGCGCAACACCAAGAATGAGAGATAGATATACGAAGATTCAAACTTCTTGAGTACATATATGTCTAATTTAGCTGTCAGTATATTAATTTTAGTATTTTTTGTTCTCTTTTTGACTGGTCAGGTATAGATGGCAGTGATACTTACATCTTTGATGTCTTTTATTTCATTGTTTCCAATGGAAAACACATGAAGTTTTTTGAGGGGGTCAATGTTTTCAATTTTGCTGATACGATTGTTGTACAGGGTCAAATCTTCAAGCTTGGTCAGTTTGTTTAGACCCTCAATGACTTCTATGTTGTTGAATGACAAATCTGTTCACAGAAAAAAGAAAACATATGCAAGATGGAGATAAAATTGTTGCAAGAAAAATATTTGTTAACATCTATCTGGGGATCACAAGATGTTTTACCCCAAACAATATAAATTGTAATGTTTGCAATGGAAAATGTTTTCTTTTTCATTTTAAAATGGTTTAGTCACTGAAGTCAAAATGCTATGTACACCAATGAAGTTGTACACCAAGTTATACTGCCAAAACATAAGAATTATATTTGCCTAAACAACTTACCTAGCCACACCAGATTGACAAGCATGTCCAGTCCTTCAATTTTCTCAATGATATTATTGTCCAGCTGAAGTTTTGTGAGTGATGTAAATTCCCAAAGATTGTCAATCTTGAGAATATCTGTAGAATTTTGAAATAATCTTAATATGAATAAATAAAAAAATTAATTAAATATGAAATCCACTGATTGCAAATTTTATTACTACAATGATGCTAATCAAACCAATTTAATAAGCCTGTTGTAAAAGAAAACAATTTCACATGGAGCTGGAAAACAACATTAGTGCCTTCATCAAAATAAGCATATTAGATAAAAGTAATACTATAATTTATGTCCATATATTTAGTTCAGTTATTCTGCTGCACTAAATGAAATATAGGCTAACATATTTTGAAGAAAAATAACTGATTTTAACCATGCATATCATTATACCACAAACTCTTCAAAAATATCCATTTTGTTTTCTGAAATTGCACAGGATGATAGAAAAATCAAAGACTATCAAACCCTCTTAGCAATGATTGATGCAATAAACATCTGATGATGAAAGAACCCACTCTTCCTCTGAAGACTGTCACCTGTCTCGCTCCACCTGAGGAGTTTTCCAACCACTGATTTAAAAAAATGTAATATGAATAAATTCCAAATAGCAGAACTCACTTTTGAAATCTAGCCTCAAAGACAAAACATCAGCAAAGTTAATGCCTTCTTTCTTTGCAATTTTCCCTGCTTCATCTTTTGGACCCTGTTCTTCTACTGCTTTCTGCAGCATATCTTCATCAATAACTGATGGCTCAACTGTATCGTACAGTCGACTCATGATGACTTCTGCAAGGGAAAAAAGCAGAGAAACAAGAGAACACCTGAAACAATGTCTCAACAAAACGTGTGTTGATTTTAATTTCACTCTCATTGTGGAGGCTTTTTGATTTACATATATGTATAAAGATCTAGATCTATATATTCATGAATGTCAAGTATTACCACTTATTCACCAAAAAATAAATAAATAAACCCCGAGGAGAACAACCATCAATAGCTAGATCTAGGTCTACATCATATAAAAATAAAGATCTAGAAAAAAAAATCTTATTCAAATAACTTCTAGATCTATCAGTAGAGTAATGTGAAGCTCATAATTTATACTGCGTTATCGTAATATATTAGAATTCTAAACAGGCATCAACCAACGGTGGTAAAAGCAATAAAATTAACTTTTATATCTTGTGTTCCTCTTCTAAACAATGATTCAAGGGGGATGAAAAACGAAAGTAATCAAGACGCCATTGACGCTGTTACCAGGACAGCATTCACTTCCGCTTGAATCTTTGTTTCGTAAAAATACTTCTTGTATTCCAGAGGATATAAAACTAGGATTAGCCCTACGCCGGTTAGTGAATCGAAACAACCTAACTTCCGCCTGGCTAAATAGCTAAAGAGATAGATCTAACTGACAGTTTTTATGATTTCGTGAAGCAGTACAGTTATTTTAACAGGACAGTTTTACCAAGTAACAACTTTTAACTTTGGGTAGTGATAATTTGAGTTTAAAGATTGATTTATTGTGCCAATATCCAAATTCAGGACAATTTTGCTCTAAAACTAAAATGGAATCGTGAACGTCCATCACATCATTATGTTTACTATCTAATCACCGAGATACGGTACTTGAAGCAGCTCCAGGCTCGATATATAGATCTAGATCTAGATTTAGTGGTGCTCAGAGCAGCTATTAAGAGTCAGACCAAAACTGATGGCATTTCTTATACATGATCCTGTATCAGTGTGTGTATATGAATATCATAATTATGGTACAAAGTAATGTGAGAGCATGATCATCATGGAGGGCGAGCAGATTTCAGCAGAAAAACCGTGGAATGTTTTCCTGCCACACCAGATTGTGAAGGAAAAGTCAAGTTTACTTTGTGGCAACATTTGTCATAAAACGCACACAATATGTGTATATGGAAGGATTCTGGGGGACAAGATTACCAAAAGTGCTGACATTATCGGGGTATGGCAGACTGAGAAAGATTACAAAACACGCTCTGCATCATCTTTGAAGCATCAGTATAACTTTTGGCTCACAGTTGAGAGTGACTTTAGTGGTGACATAGTGAACGCTAGTTTAGAAATCAAAGTTCTCTCTGGCAGCTCAGAGACACCTCCAGTTGTTTGCATCCTGTACAATCCAAATGATGTGTTGGGCTCTTATATTCTAGGGTCATCTACATTGTATGATACCAGACATCTACAAGATCTGAAGCATCCATTTCAGTTTGATGAGATTTCACAGAGCACAGGTGGAAGAAAGACAGAGAATTCTAGAATAGGAGGCCAAGCAAAAATAGCAGGTTTAAATTCTAACCATGGTTATTCCTATGAAAATTATACATCTCAGCATGTTCTCAGCACTCTTGCCAAGGACATACATCATCAGCTATCTGTGCATGACCCAAAATCTTGTGTTAAATCATTTTATGAACCACGTGCTTCAAAGTTTCACTGTGTCTTTAAAATGTTGAATCTTGTACTGGCTTTACCACTTCTTGTGGCACAGTTGTCAGGTATGACAGGTCATCTGCTTGAGGCAGGGTAAGTTTGATAGGTTCAGTACACTATCTTTTAAATCTATTCTATAGATTTCCATAATTTTCTTACTGATGATTTATGAAATAATATTAATGAAATGTTCATTCGATCTATATGAAATGATTTTGGCTCAGTAAGTTGAAAATTGCAAATTGAAGAAAATTAAAATTTTCATTGGGCAGCTCACATTTTGTAACTCAGAAAATAAGTTTTATAGTCTATGGTGATGTCAATAATAAAGATTAATGTGGTAATATAGTAATTTATAATGTTATTACCTCATTCAAATCCCTCTTCAGAGTGAAATATTCCAGTACCCTCTGGGCTGCCTTACCAAAGCTCTTGCACATGCCTAGCATAATCCACAAATTGCAAGCTCAAGGAAGACGTTGGAAAATTACAAACTCTCTAAACAAAGAGAATAATTTTACATCATTTTTGTAAGTATTTATTTTTACAATCACATAGCATTTTGTGGCTTAGGAATCCAGTGTCTTTTAAACGAGCAGTTTTCCAAGTACTATGGTCTAGAGTGTTCTCATTACTTTCTTAAAATAAATTTAGACAGATTTATGGAAAGTCATGAATGTATGGTGTTCATGTATTAATGAACAAATCATTTTAACCAGCCTCACAGTTTGTATACTATGATCCACAGGCCTAAATAAGTACTGATCCATGCCACTTTTCGATCAGATCTCCTTCATACAACTTTACAACATGTAACAGAGATATAGGATGTTTGTTTCCCTTGCACTGCATTGCCATAACAAACCTCACAATTTGTTTTCGAGACATTATTTTGAACATTCACTTTCTGAGCAATGGTCACGTAACAGGCAGCTAAGTTTATGTTAGATTTTCTTTGTTTCAGATTTTTTGCTTTACATTTTTTCATCTTTCTGAATATTTTTTGTGCATTTTGTGCCCTTTTGTATTAAAGCAAAGGATCTTTTGTCAGTATGTTTGGATAGGAATGTGTCAGGCATAATTCTATTTTCATCACCATAGGATCTATACAGAATGCTTTAATTTCTACTGAATAATGTTTCTGGGGGGGGAAAAATATAGTATATTAAACAATATTTGATGTGTATGTCATAGAGTTCATCAACTTTGAGAAAAATTATGTAGATTGTTTACTACTTATTTGGTTAATTGTGAACTTGGTTTTTAAACATAAATTTTGTATCTACTCTGTTCAGTTAGGCGTGCATTAGCTAAGGGATGCATGCTTTTGTCACATGTATCTGAAACTTCTTGCCCAACATTCATTTCTGTTTTGTTGTGACTGGCTTAATTTGTTTTTCTTGCCTGATTTATTCATACCACATAGTTGACTTTAACCCTGAAAGTGTCAGAATAGGTCGCTGGAGTGCAGTGTTTCTATAATGTGCTTACTTGTATTGAAGAACTACTAGCTTAGTGTAAATGGCAGTATATTATAAGTATAGTGTGATACAATTAGTGGACTGTTGATTGATTCATATCATGCAAAGTAGGATTCATTGAGCAGGTCTTTAAGCAGATCAGCTCCTTATCACTTCTATCTAGGGTTATAAGCATAGACACAGGAAATCCATATTCTTCCTTATGCAAGTATTTCAATGTGGAGTGACAAGTTTGTTTTATATCTTTACAGATCACTGAACTGCTGTGCACAACAACTTGTGGACACACTCCTGGGAACTTCTATCATCTTCCTAATCACACACTATGGACTCTCTGATCAGATTTCAAAATACATACTGGACTGGGCAGATGTTAGTTTCTTTATCTCAGTTAATTTTTCAGCTGAGCATAGAGATAAAAAAAGATTTAAAAAGGCATTTAAGTTTGTTATATCATGAATAATTATTGTTTCTTCAACAGCCTAATTTTATATGATCACCGTAAATCTGTCATTTTTATTTTATGAAATATCAAAAACAACCTTTTGTCATTTTCATGGTATCAGTATTTAGCACCTTTTTTTTTTGTGTGTGTGTGTGTTTTTGTCATTGTTACATTTTTACTTTCACGAAAGGACATTACATTTCATTTACTTTGTTTAGTAAACACATTTCTGTTGGTTATTGTGTTTGAAACAGTTTACATAAGCAATGTTTATTCACTGAGATAGTTATCCACTCCCTGAGAGGAGATACTACTTTACTATAGCATGATATTCTCAGCAATCTGAAATTTCTTAGGGCTCATCTTATATTTTGCAATTGTTTGAGTGAGAAGGATGAATAACTTGTTCATTTTTTTTTTTTTTCAGGGGGTTGCCCAAGAACTGACATCTCTAGTTCAATGGCTAATGGGTGCTCCAGCTGGTCTTAAACTCAATGAACAACTCACAAACTTCTTGGGACATTTTTTCATCTATCATATTTACTTATGGACAGGTAGAGAGAGACATGGGAAAACAATTAATTACTGAAATTGAAATTATAAGTAATTTCTTTACTCTAATTCTTTTTCAACCCCGAAAATGCAAAGCATTTTCCTTAAAAAGCCCAGAGAAAAAAAAATCTTTCTTTTATTTCAGGTCCAATTGAAGGTTTGCAATACTTTATAATTTATTTATTAGTAAGGGGAAAAAAATGGGGAAAAAAAAAATAAACATCATATCTCTTCATTTAGAGTAAAAGCACAAGCCCAATATCCTGTAATAAAGTGAAGCTCAGAGGGACAGTCAAAGATATCAAGATTATTTTAATTTGTCTTATTTGCTAAAATGATAGAAAGAGCAGTGGTCAAATGTTAATGATAGTATAATTTACAACTTTTCCTTTATACAGAATTTTCTCTGATGTCAATATCCAGTGGAAATCTTATTTCAGGCTATTTGACTTTGCTGAGAAGTGCCATGCCAACGGTCATTTGGTTGTGCTCGCTGACCGGTATCTTGGGAATTACTACACAGTTGTGCCTGGTGCAAGACATCCTCTCAATGCTGACCTTACACATTTACTGTTTTTATGTTTATGCTGCAAAGTTAGTTCCTATTAAACCATAATATTTCCCCATTCTTATATGTGTGGCTGGTGAAACTTTATTATTCCTCATTATTCTTCATGGTCATTTCACAATTGTTTAAGCTATTTCTTGAGGTTTTAATTTAAAATGCTTTCTGTAATCATCCCTAGACAAGTAAATTAATGACCAAATCAGTTTGCTTCAGTACTTTACTATACTTGAATGCCATCTATGACATAAACATATCTTGTATTTTGTAAACTTCCTTTTCACAAAATGGTTCTTGCTCATTTCCTCAATGCTGCTAAAACTGACTGACCCCATTGTGGACTGTGGTGTGTTACTATAACGAAAGATGGCTCTTCTTTCAGTAGTGTAGCAAGCTATGAGTTTGATCTTTTATTGCCTCTTATTTTTGGCTTATGTTTTGTCATGTATTATTTATCTGAAGAGTGTTATTTATTGTTTTCAACACTGGTGATTTTGCATGCTAGTCGACCCAAGGTTCCCTGAAAGGCATATGACTGTAACGCTGTACCGAAGAATTTTAGCTGATTAATATCTTTAATATGTTAGTCTTTTGATATTGTAGGATAGCTGTTGACAAACATATGATGCAACATGCTTCTATCTTTTTTTAATCTTCAGAATATTTTATCTGCAAGTGTATGCGCTGGGTTCTTTGTGGAGGCTGTTCAGAGGCAAGAAATGGAATGTTTTGAGATCTCGTGTCGACTCGGCCTCTTATAACACAGATCAATTGTTTGTTGGCACACTGTTGTTCACAATTCTACTCTTTCTGCTGCCCACCACAGCCTTGTACTATGCTGTCTTCACTATGGTGAATTTTTTATATTTTTGTTTATTTTTGACTCTTAGCATTTTATTCAGTCTGAGTCACATATTATGCTAAATGGGTGCAGTCTAATCAGGCACGGTGCTTCTTGATATATTCCTATGCGAAGCTTGGTTAAGGAGCAAATTGATCTTAAAGTGAACTTGCTACCATTTTCATTACACACAAAATAGCATCTGTCAATCCAGTCTGATGTGGTTGGCGTTTAAACCCAGTGTATGGCTTTGACAGTAACAATGTCAGAAAAATTTGTGAAAAATGAATGTGCATCACTCTCAAGATGAGCGGAACATTTTCACAGTTAGTATACAACTAGGGGGAGAATGTTTCAGAAATCAGTCATTAAATCGACAGATCTTTGGCTCTTCAGCTGAATGATTTGTCATGAATTTGCCACTCACTGAAACATGAAGGTGGTTTCAAATATAGAAGGGGATGAATTTTTTAGTGTTGCGGGCAAATGACTGTGATTTCCTATAGCACATATTATTACCAAGCAGAAACACAACTCTTTAAATGGTGTGAAGTCATCTCAGTGCCTGTATTATGTCGTTATGAGGTATTTCAAAATCAGTTGGACAACTCACAGATATCATGTGTAAATGCTTGTAGTTGTCAAGAGCTGTCTACCATGCCCAGAGCATAGTTGCAAATCAGCATATGAGTAACAGAGCCTTAGTTATGTGAAATTTAATCTGTATGAGATATCACCCAGTGAAATCAGGCCCTCGTGAAACTGAGCTGACTGTAAAAATCACAATAGTTCTCAACAGTGAGTGAATCTTTAATGCATAAAAAATTTTCTACGTCCACTTGAAAATGTATTTCAGAGTCACAATTTCTGAAATATACTGAGTAAAATTTAAAAAATTGTGATTTGGTAACATGACCTAATGAGGATTAGTAAGAATGAATAAAATGTATTGACCAGTTCCTCACTAAATTTATCTACAGCAGCAAGTGACCCACATCATCTTTAATTACAAACATCTCAGTTTCTACTCAATGTAGAACTAACAAATATTTTTTTCACCAACAAAGAAAGATCTGAATAAGCTTTAATGTGATAGCAATAACTTTGTCTGCTGAAAAATTGATTGGCATCTTATTTCATCTTGTCCTGCCATGTCATTGTGAATGGTGTGTCTATGAACCATGAATGGTCTCTAGATTGTATTGTTAATGCATTTTCCAGATTCGCTTACTGGTGCTCACAGTTCAAGGCCTGTTGTCAAAAGTGGTAGCCTTCCTAACTTCTTTGCCTGTTTTCACTATATGTGTCAGATTTGTAGCACCCAGGCTGGTGGCAGGTGAGTGGCGGCAGTCAGCAGCAGTGAGATATTGTATAGCTGGATGAAAATGAGTGTTGATATTCAAGAAAGCTTCATTTGGCCTCCCACGAGTAAACTTTGACTGTGAATATCTGAGTGCAGAAAGTCATAACAAAACAATTTTTCATGAAAAAAAGGGTACTGAACTCGTTTCACTTTCCTAAAAGGGATATCAGTAATTCTCTACCTGAAAAATGTAACATGGTTGTGTGACATAAACAGATCAACTTCTTTTTGTCTTCAAAACCAGTTTTGCATCAGAAAACCAAATCTCTCAGCTTGGATATTTATCAACTACTTCTTCCTTTTCAACATTATTTATTTTTATTTATTTATTTATTTATTTATTTATTTTGCATGTTCATTTGTTTGACATATAAAATGTGTGATTTTTTATTTTTTTTTGTGTGTGTGGTTTTTGTTTATTTTTGTTTCAGTTTTTTTTTTGTTATAAGGCCAATATCACATACAAAGATGCTTCCCCCCCCCCCCAAAAAAATGTAGCAAGGCAGAATATTGTTAGCTTGGTCTTATGCATTTTGCAGTGTTTTTTTTTCATATTCATAAATGATTTGAAAATGGAAGTTTACTTTTTAGTGCATGTATTTTTATTTTTTTATTATTTTTTTTTTTACAGGCAGTGCAGTATTTAGAATATCCAAAGTACCAAAAAACCAGGATGGCCTTGTACTTTCTATGCAGGTAAGATTTGTTTCTTGTGGTTTTCACTAAGTTCTTTTTAGTCATAACATCACAGTTTGTTTCTTAACTCTTGAGAGCACAAGATTGTTCAAATAGAAATTAAAAGTGATATGTCTGGAGGACTAATTCAGTCATAAATGAAGACCAAAAAATTGTGTTCTGATATGGAATTTGGATGTATCCACCATGAGTCAACTTTTACATACCGTGGATACTGACTAAAGGGATAACATCTTGCTACTTCCAGACTAGCCAGATACCTTTTAGCCAGCTGGTGAAGTTGACGGCTCCTGTGATGTCGTGCGACAAACCTGCTCTGTACACCTGGGGCCAGTTTCTTTTCCACGTGATGACAGGCAAACTGATTTACCCCTGGGTTGAGGCGCGTTCTAATGTCCAACACAAGAAGAAAGACTAGAAATTTTCTTGTTGCATATTATCGTTTACTCTGGTCGCTGTTGCTGTTTGCACCACATCAGATTGTTTCAGACTATAATATTTTCATTTGTTTATTTATTCTATCCAATTTTATGGATTTTCTCAAGTTTGAAAGGACTGCATTCTGGTGAAATGGATAATTATAAGTTGCTAATTTAAAAGAACAAAAAATTCTTTTACCCTATTCTGTTCATGATGTCTGATAAATTTTTAGAATTCAATAATGATCAGTAATGTCTTTCCTTGTTTTTTTAGTTTTCTAAACTGCCTGATTATTCACATTGACTTATCAAGTTGTTCCATGTAGGTATTACAATGGCCTGTCTTTACTTTTAGCTGCATATCTTTCGTGAATTTTATGGCTGCCATTATCTGAATACAGTTCTTTCCTCATGTTTAAGTAAGCCCCAAACCCCAGCCTTTCCTTTGATTTGTTAGTCTTTTTGAATACTTTTTTTTAAAATTAATTTTTGTTTCATTTAAAATATTATTTTTCGGCCCTTTTCCATTTCGGGGGTTGTGCATCTTATCAGAAATATTAAAACTTATCGTGGATACTAAATCCCTTTTTTTTTTGTGTGTGAGTGTATTGACATTTTTGACAATGCTTGTACTGAGGTCATTGAGTTCTCAAAAGTTAATATCAGGGCAATATGTGCATGTAAATCTATGAATCAATCTGAATTTTTGTTTATTTGGAAGGCAATAAAATTATCGAGTTGATAACTGATGATACACACCATGATACACCATATGACTGCGAGACCATTTTGTTAATCTTTTAACTTGTTTTCATTTATCTCCTTGAAGAGATATACAGTGCAACACGCTTAAACCAAAATTTTAGGAACCAGACATATTATTTTGGTTTAAACATATTTCATTTCATCCAAACTGGTAATAGTCTAGCTGTGTTCACACGAATGTTGACTTCGGTTTATCACTAGTCCATTAACAAAGAGTATGAGAGAAAAAAAAAGGGGGGGGGGGGATTAATTTTTCTTTCAGTTTAGCTATATTTTCAGTTTAGCTGTTTTCGGTTTAAGTGTGTTCCACTGTACTGTATATGTTATTGCAATACAATTTCCTGCTTTGTTGACTGTACCAAATGATTTCCTCATCTTCACACAGAGATACACTGTGGCATCAGGTAATTCAGTTTGTAAATGTAATTCGCTGCCAACTGCTTGTATGATGATATCATGATGATATCAGGCCATGATGATATCAGGCACTCGTCAAATTTTGAGTGTATGGAACTATTAGTATCACTGTGAAAATTATTCCTTTTCCTTTCTATGTGTGAAAAAAATGTCGTTCTACCTTAATTAAGTAGAAATTGAGATATAGGCAGTTAAATATGATAGGGGTGGCCTGTTGCTGCAGATGAATTTAGTGAGAAAATGGCGGATCATTTTTGTAAAGCGTCATTAATCCTTATTACGCCATGGCACTACATTACGATTTTCGGCCTTTTGCTCAAACTATTTCAGCAAACTGAACTATGAAATGCATTTTTAGATTGATATAGAAGGGTTCCGTGAGGAAAAAAAAATTGTGTTAAAAATTAATTCACTGTTGAAAAACAGGTGATTTCTCTTGTGGCCTCAGTTGGACGAGCGCCTGATATCATCGTGTCGCATCTCATTTCATTTTTTATTCTGTGTAATATGAGATGATAACTTAAGTCATTTAACGCTCAAGATCAAAGCTTGCTCAAAGATGGCAAATCAAACTCCTCACTTCTCGACCAAAGGGAAATGAAAAACTAAGTCAGAACTGCTAAAATGGCGAAATGAAATCAAACAGTGTAAAGTGATGTAATAGTTCTGTTTCCACATAAACCACAGATTGCTATCAAAATAATTTTCATTATTCCTAGCATGTTTTGTGATCAAAAATGGGTGAGAATTCACTTCTGTTTCAGTTCTTGCTATTCTGACCCTTTCAGTGTGCCTCAGCTGGCTATGCTATAGTGTAAATGAGTTTCCAGTCTAATGATGCTTTTTTATGCGCTGGATTCTTGTTTGTGTTCTCAAGACCTGTACTGTTTTCAACTGCAAAACTGAGAAGTGATTTGTGTTGATTGACAATCTTTTAAATATGACTTCAACCTATGTTCCTCATTAATTCCATTAAAACTTTTTTTTTTTTGTTTACAATTTGTGTGTGTGTGAGTGTGTGTATGTGCGTGCATGCGTGTGTTTTTTTTTTGTTTTAATTGAACATCTGGAATTGAAGAAAAAACTGAATGGGCATGGAGAAGACTTAAATATTTCTGAGACCACAGTATGAATGAAGAACTGCTAAAAATGAAGCATTTGAAAGTCAAACTTTACATCAAATCTGTAGAATATGTGAGGTGAATAGATCTTCTCTTACATACTTCTTGCAAAATATTGCATCTGACACAAATGCTGGGCTTGTTTTTTTTTTTTTCTTTAAATTCTTCAAATATTGTTATAGACTTGTAGAGGTATGCCACAAATAAAGTCAGTGGAGGGAATCGGGGCTAAACTTGTACTTTTCGTGGACACAATAGAAAAGTCTGCAATTTATCTCTTTACTTTAAGATATGAAAAATAGTGTGGTTAAAAAAATTAACCTGAAATTACATAATGAAGAAAATAACTGGTCAACACACATGTATTAGGGATGTCAAATACATGTATCCTGTTTTAGTACGATTTCCTGTTTTGTTTTGTTTTTTTTTGCTGTCAGTAATTTCTCTGTTGGTCCCAAATCCAGTATTATTTACCATTAATTTACTTCAGTTTTATGTGTTGCTAAAGAATATGCCAGGAACTTTTCCTACTTTTTCATGTAGACAGAATGACGTCCTTGATGTATATTTTTTAAATTTTGATATTATGTCTTATTAAGATAGGAAATTGCATTCAGTAAGTAATACAGAATGTGATGATTCTCCAGAGAAAAAAAAATTCTCTGGCATCATTATTAAGCAAAATCTCTATATAGAATAATTAACAACAAACAACTTCTAACATATCAATATCAGCTCTACACTTAAATGTAGTGCATTGCAAACACTTTATCATGGAAATAAAGAAAATGCACGAAATCAGTCTCAAAGAATCTTGAACTTTTCTTTATTAAACTCTGAAACAAGCATTGTAATTTATTGCCTAAATGGTTCACCGGTTACCACAATACGATTAAAATGCAAATCTGTCACAGATCTCAGGGGAGAAATGAACTGAGTCAATTTCCTTCAAAATATCCATTGATTAAATTGCAAATACTTTCAATACCATTTTTTTTTTTTTTTTTAGTTCTGTTTTGTTTTTGTTTGTCGTTTGTACAAAATGGAATCATTTTAAGTGTATTTGCTCTTATTATATAAATCTGTTGCCACAGGATGAATGATATCATTGTCAACAGTATCATGTTTTCAGTCAAAGAGGTCCTGGAAAGTTCTCGTTTAGTGTAATATGTTTGATCTTTTTTCAACTGAATGATCCACAAAAGAATTTGAGGTAACATTGAAAAAATATGCTTCACCTTTGCCACAATTCGCAAAGTGTTTACTATCATAATTCTCAATAAGTGCTTGATCCTCCTCATCAGTTGTCTCATAATGGTGTGAACTTTTCCTGGCTGAAGACAAAAATAAATAATTTGTTTTTAATATATATATAAACAAATTTGTCATGAATGAAAAACAGATTTGGACTAGATATTACAGCAAGAATGAAAAAAATGGCATACTTCTGCAGTCAAGCAACTTTCAGAATTTCTAGACAAGGAATTTCAGGGATATAGCTTTTTAAATTAAGCTAAAACTTCAGAGTCAATAAAATAAGGAATTTACACTTTTCAGAGTTCAATTAAACAGCTGAAACTTATAACACGTGTAAGCTGGGGAAAGGGGAAAGGCAGCTTGAGTCCTTTATATTAGAGGATTTTGTATTCAGAATTATGTTTGTTTAAATTACATCCTACCTTCATTTACAAAAAAATCAGCAAAATACTGAGAGGCCTTGATTGCCTGAGCACTATGATCAATGTCTTGATCCGTCCGCCACAGAAAAACACTCTTTTCAGGATGCCACTGTGTTCCATAGAACGGATAATTATAAGCTGGAGTGAACGAAAAAATAAATAAGTAAATGAATATATTAACATGACATCAAATATACCTTTGGTTGGCTCTGTTTTCATTAGTGGCACCTAAGCATGATTATATCTATTGATACATAGAGAATCAATCACACTTTTCAAAAATTCATACATGAGTAAAAAACATAAGCAAAAGAAAACATGTATCTCTTAAGCAGGCCATACACTTACATGCCATTATCAATTATGATGACAATTGAATGATGTACATGTACTCAAGTGGAATTGACAGAACATATACATGTATGTGGGAAAATCAGTGGCTTAAACAAGGTGATACAGTAGTCCAGGCAAGGCTGGACATGAACATGATCAGACTCAACCTGTATTTGGGTTTTCAAACCTAAATGTTACTGGACAAGTCCAAGATTCTCTAGTGGACACTTGATCATTGAAAATTGAAACAAACCTATTTACTAAGTTATTAAAATTAATATTGACTTCAATATAAAACAAATCAGACAACGCCAAACGATCTGAGACCAAACACAAACATTTTGTGAGGAATGGTTGCACGAAAATAAATAAATAAATAAATAAATGCATGTCAGAACTTCCGGCACCGCGGAGTTCTGTTTGTTTGTTTTTTAGCAGTGGTTTTCTAGAGTGGTAAAATTTGCTCTCAAGCATATCCAAAATCTTGTTTACATATAACTTGTGAACAAAAATCAATGTTTCTCGTATCCTTGAATAATGCATGGGAATATCTCACCAAAGTTGTGCTTCAAAAATAAGCAAAACTTGTTACGTGATTCACAGACAAAAAAAAAAAAAAAACGATGTCGGGTCTGTAACACTGTGGACTCGACCCGAGACAGACCTTTTTGACTGGGACATGTAAGGGAAACACCCCAAAGACAGGTTTTGAGAAAGAACCTGCATACAGAACCAAGACCACCAACCAGACATGGCAGGACTACTAGTATTACTGAGACTCTGTACTCTACAAGGAGGGAAGAGACATAAGTCAGTTACTTAACTGATGAACCATTTTGACCATCAGCCAAGTTACTATCCTTTTGCCAAATACACGAGATATAAGACAAGTAAATATTGTAAATGAGGACAAAATAGCCGTTGTTTTTTTTTCCTAGTTGCTTGAAACATGTGACAAACAAACAAACAAACACAAAAACACATTTTTTTTTTAAATCTGAAAAATTCATCACATGAATGATGAAAATATTTGTTGCCCATCATGATTTTTTTTTTTTTCAGAATTTTCATTCACACGTTTCAAAAACAAGTGAAACAGAAGTGGGTTTGTCTTCTTTATAATGGTTTTTTTTTTTTTTAATTTTTATTTGCTCTTGTATTTCTTTAAGGGAAATAACTAGTTTGACTGAAAAATGTTTCATTTCAGACTAAGGCTTACGTACTGTTTTATCTTTCAACCTTCTGTGGACGGTTATCTCGTTTTCAGATTATAAACAAAGAATGCTTCTCGAAACAAAACAGAGAGGTCAAGAGCCACATCATGCATACTCTTTATATTAATCATGAAAGTGTTTTGATAAGGATTTGAGTGCCTAACAGGCAGCTGCCTTGTATGCTTCCCAGGAAGCTGAGGACGTTTATGAGTATGAGTGTCTTCTTTGGGTCTGTCGGGGTAATAATAGATTGTAAAGCGCTTACGGGAATAGGCGCTATATAAATACTCTCTGTTATTACCTTCTAAAGTTGATACAAACTCTTTTCCATCACGCCCAACACTTGTGGATACCGCTCGGAAAAAATCATGTAGAGAAGACACAGTATCATAGTCCTGCAAACACAAAGAATGAAGAAATCAACTGGCATAAGAATATTCCAGAAATGGACAATTTTATTGTCAAAAGCTGACACTACTAGTAGTGATGATAGATGAAACAAAACAAAAACAAAAACGGACAGAGCGGGAAAAACCAAGTTGCCTTAAAATAGTTTTCTGTGTTGTCAATTGGTGAAAGAAAAAAAATATTTAGTGCTTATGGTTTGATAAAGTTCTGTGTCAAATTTCCTCATATTTTACGACGTTTGAAGACCACTGAGTCCAATATGCATGTAACTGTTGACACCAAAGACACCATACCAATTACCATTTTTTTCCCCCATGTAGTTTTGTTTCCTGTTGAAAGTACTCCATCATGTAATTCCTTACAAAGCTCTCAATTTGAGGTTCTATTTATAACTCCACGTAGGGTCAAACCACGTGCCAAATATTTTAAACAATCCAGCCTTTTAATGCAGTTTACAAACTGCTCTATAATATCTAATAACTCAAAGCGCGTCTTTCCAAGATATGTCAATAACTATTCTTTAATTATCAGTCTTCATAATTCATTGAAATTGGAACAATAACAGAATATATTTCTTTCTTTCTTTTATTCTGTGACGCCCTTAAATTTAACTCCAAAGATGACATAAAAATCCATATTTTCATGTCAGTTTCTATTTTTCACGAGTATCTGCCCATTATTTCATGTACATTATTATTATTTCATGTATTATGCTACGCATATAATGACCAATTTTGCAAATATCGTGACTATTTGTAGTCTCACATGGTTTCAAAGTTGTGTGGTTACATAACAGAGATTACCGGTACATAATTTTAATCGCATGTTCTGCCATTAGTAGACTCTACAATTTCGACTTGCAGACCCACTAAACTTTGCTTTTCTTATTTTGCAAATAACCTTTGTCTTGGCTTAGGCATGCTACATAAATACTAATTTCTGAATGAAACGAGAAACCACGTAATCTGACACAGTCAGATCTGTAAAAATTCAAATTCCAATAAAATTCAACAAACAAACAAACAAACACTATAGATATTGATTACAATGACGGTGAAAACAACAGAAGTCCCATGTATCTTCCATTTCAGATTGTGTTTGTGATTTTGACCTTAAACCTGACAAATCGCTGCAACTTTGTTTTAGACCTAGTGATGATACAATGGCCGTGTAATTTGAACAAAAAAGCCCAAAAATTTTGTTATGTTTTAATTTCTACGATCATCCCAGTGCTATCTTTTTAAAAACAAGACAGATTTATATTGTATAAATTTTGAGCCTTCGTTTGATGCACATGACTCATCCGGTGTGTTTGACATGAAGAAAGCTTGCAATTTTATGGACAAGTTAACACGCAATGCTGTGTTACAGCAACTATTTTCAAAATTTTAAATAATGAAGGATTCTTCCCCGATCGACCCTTCTTTTCTGCTGTTCGGTACTGTTTCTAGTTAGGCACATGATTGTTTGACTTTAACGCAAGACAAGAGATTTTTTTTTTCTTGAGATTTTTAATCCTAAAGAAGTAAGGTTATCTCCACTAAGTGGCTTCCTGTTTTTCCTGAAAACTTTTGTGGGTAGAAATTTGGAATTTTTTTCCCGGACAGCGGCACTCCGCCCACTCTTCATTGACTTTGAAACGCCAAAGGTTCTCTGACGTACTTTAAGGGCTCTCCAAAATATAATTCGCCCTTATCTGAGAAGACTAGACGTAGGGAAGCCAAGGGACCGTTGAGTCACTGAAAATTGTAGATTTTCGATCTTTGTGTGATTCCGTCCCCCGATGGAGAGCTTGCGAGTCCATCCCGGCCACAATCTCCACAAGGTGAGTTGTTTTCATCATGAAGCAGCCATCAAACCACACAGTGACGGTATGAATAGGTACAAAGACAATAGACATAAAAAATATATATTTTTAAAAATAACATAGCGTCTCCCTTAAGTTCTATATTAGGCCTTAGTTTCTGCCCCTGTGGACGTAATAACTCTGCTTTTCAAGTGTTCCCATAAACGTCAAACTGCTGTGTTCGTAACAATTATTGGCAGGTGGGATGTCTTCCATGGAGTGCCATCTTCGACATTCCAGGGGAAACATCTCTTCACTCTCTCCTTGCTCCTGCCTTCTGTCCCGCTTTCTCTCGTCCCTTCGTCTCGACATGTAAACTTATCTTACCGTGTTTGACACAATATAGCCGTAATAGTACTGATGTGTCGTTAAACCCCAACACAAATAAACAAATAACTAAATAAAAGATCACTTAAAATACTTATATAATGTGAGATCTTTTAACAGAAGACAGTGAATACAGACGTTATGCCTGCACAGCACATGATGTGCCTTCTAGCTATCATTCTGAAACAATCGTCAGTGTGGGTGTTTTTAAAAAGCCATAAATTTTATTAAATGCAGGGAATTTCATCTGTTTTTATCTTGATCGTATAATTATAAATTGCAGCTTAGAACTCTGACAATTTTACAACATTTTATTTATCCAGTTCTTTTCCTAACATAAAATTTTACAATGGTTTGATTCTTTCATGGAGTTTTTGTTTGTTTGTTTTTTTTTTTTGTTTTGTAACGAATCTGTAACCACCTCAGAATCTGTCACCTTTTGGTAATTAACCAAATGAGTTTCAGTTTAAAAAAAGAAAAGAAATCAATGACTGGCAATCACTGATGACTTGCTGATACTTACCACCTTAACAATAACACTTACTTTGAGCAGAAGACCGAAGTGGTGGTTATTCTGTGCGCTAGCATGTGTGCTCAGGTAATTGACAATATCATCAGGTACATCTTTCAACAGCCGACTCTCTTTGTAACCTTGGATAATATGATAAACAATAATTGTCTATGGGGTCCACTGCTGCACAAGTGGCATAACATTAACAGTAATTGTCTAAAAAAAAAGCTATTGATAAGAATATATTGATAGAATATAGTGAGATCAAATAATCCGATTGTTCACTCATTTTCTGCACAACATAAAGAAAGTGATTTGGTGAGTTCAGGAAATCATCAAGTCTAGTTTTAAAAATCATAAAGTTAAAAAGGTGCCACAGTAAAACAGTTTGCTTTGGGTTTGGGATTAGAGAATGGGAATTTAAAAAATAATAATAATAAAAATTTAAAAAAAAAAAATCATAGGATAGTCCATTTTTACTGTTCCTCATTAACTAAGGACAAAGACACAGAGTTAAATGGAATAGCCCTAATGTGAGATGGACCACATGAGCTTTCCTTTTATGAAAATAAAACATATTTTGTAAGATTAAAAGCAGTGCCGTAGAAGTGTCTGTAGGTTAAAAAACAACACTATAACCAACAGTTTAAGACAAAAGAAAGTGTCTTTATAGCAACTGTGTCGCTGATTTTTCAGTTTTGTGGGATGGCCCGGTCTTGGATTAGACCTACCAAATGTCAGTTGATAAAGTGATCGCTAGTTTTTTTTTTTTCCCTCAAATTTTGATTTTAATGCATGAGAGTTAAAAGGTGATATTTGGTATGAAACTAATAGAATTCGATGCCCATTGTATTTGTTAAATTTTAAATTTAGGCTGCACATTTAATCTGAGTCCTCAGCCAATTGTCGAAATGCACAAACTCAGGCTGAATGTCCTTGGCGATGACACACTCATCACCCTAAACTCTTCCCCACCACCCCTCCCACAACACAACACACTCACTCATCTCTCCATCTGTGACTAGTCCTCTTTACAAGACAGGCGGTCCATCCATCCTTAAACAGCCCACTGGCCTGTACCAGTTTATGTGGAGCAAAGAGCAGCTACCTCAAGAATTAAGCCAAGCTACAATTGTCCACATCCTCAAGCGGAAAGGAAACCGTCAGTCCTGCGACAACCATCGAGGGATCTCCCTCCTGTCCATAGCAGGCAAGATCCTGGCCCGGGTCCTCCTCAACCGTCTGTTGGAACACCTGGAGCAAGGTCTCCTCCCTGAAAGTCAATGTGGCTTCAGTGCAGGTGGAGGGACCATCGACAAGATCTTTGCCGCCCGCCAGCTCCAGAAAAAATGCATTGAGCAGTGTCGTGACCTTTACACTACCTTTGTTGATCTGACTTAGGCCTTCGTCACAGTTAGTCGTGGGGGCCCTGGGAAAATCATGGGAACTTTTGGCTGCCTCACAAGTTCATCTCAATTGCACGCCAGTTCTACGACGGAATGACAGCCAGAGTACTAGTCAACGGTGAACCTTCCGAGGCTTTCCCAGTGACAAATTGAGTCAACCAGGGTTGTGTCCTGGCCCCAACGCTATTCAGCATGATGTTCTCGGCAATGCTGTCATACGCCTTCAGAGACTTGTGAGCCTGGCATCCAAGTCAGTTACAGATCCGATGGAAAGCTCTTCAAACTCCGGCGCCTGCAGGCTGTCACGAAGGTGAAGGTGACTGTCATCAGAGACTTTTTGTTCGCTGACGACTGTGCTCTGAACGCAGCTGCAAATGGGCGAATTTTCCTCAGTCTGCGATAACTTCGACCTTACCATCAGCACCGAGAAGTCCGAGGTGATGTTAGAGCCACTTCCAGGGAACCAGTACCACGAGCCACAGATACAGGTGAATGGACAGACTCTCCAGGCAGTAGAGAACTTCATCTACCTGGGCAGCACCCTCTCCCGGAGTGCGAACATTGATGCGGAGGTCAACAATAGGATCTCTAAAGCAAGTAGTGCTACGGTAAACTCAGAAAAAACGTCTGGGACAGGAGAGGGGTCAGTCTCGCTACAAAGCAGAAGTTCTACCTCACCACACTATTCTATGGCTGTGAAACATGGACACTGTACAGAAAGCACGGGTGCAGTGCGAGAGTTAGACACAGACACAGATGCACTGTGACTCTGGCTTAACAGTAAAACAGTACCACAACCCTACCTTTAGGAAATCTCAAAGGCAGTGTGATATTCTCTGTATCCGTGTCCTGTAAGTAATTTTCATTTGCAGTCAACACTGTCAAAGTCTCAAATCCAAGGCAAGTTCCCCATATTGGGAAATAATCCCCAGCATCATTAGCCTGAAGGAAAACAAAGGGCATTAAAAGAAATATATCTCCGTGTAGCGTAATGGTTTACATGTTCATAAACGTTTCTGGAGTGAAATTAAAACACAAAACACAAAAGTTTCCAAAGTAAAATCACGAACATGTTACTGGAATCTCTCTCTCTCTCTCTCTCTCTCTCTCTCTCTCTCTCTCTCTCTTTAGATAACAGAGAGAAGAAACCTGACATAACACTTTTTTTTCTCACTTCCTTGATATGAAGATTTGATAAAAGTCAAGTCATGTAGTCACATAACAAGATCCAACAGGCCTGCAAAGACCAAGCTCTAAGGGACCATGGAGGAAGGGTAGGAAGGAGGGGTGGAGGGAGAAGGAGAAAGCAGATGAGGCACTGGACGGGCAACAGAACCAAATGAATGGGGAAAGCTCTTGAGAAGACTCAAGGCCTAGCCGTGAAAATGGAGACAATTGGTATACAGGTCATTCAGCAGGAGTCCCAGTGACGCTACCTGGTGTTAAGGCGGCGGATTTTGCTTTAAAAAAAAAATGCTATGGAGTTGTTGTTTGGCGCTGTCTATTTGGGCCAGCTAGCCCAGCTGGACCCTAGAGTCTCTTTGGGCCTAGTGATGCGCCTCTTTCTCTTTGTCCGTGCGTAAGAAAGTTACTTTATCCAGTTATGTATGCAACATGTCTGGAGGAGAGGCTACCCCAACCCTTTTTCCTCCCCCTTCTTCCCCCCCCCCCACGGCGAACAGACTCCCATGTGAGAGCCAACACAAATTGGCTCGCCTTTACTTTGTGGTGCAACTTTTTTATTTGCCTATTCTTCCTCATTGCAATACTAGGCCCAGATAGAGTCCGCTTTTGTTTTCTCTTAAAAGGTCGGCGAAGTTTAAAAATGGTATCAAAAAGTGTCCATTCTAACGTGTTTGACCCATGTTATTCTATGCTAGGCCTAGCCTGCTGTCAGCCAGGATTTGGTTCCATTTGGCTGCTACATGCAGTCGTTGATCATCACAATTTGATTATATGTAGACAAAGAGAGACACTTGATTATGACCCCTATTAGCAAAACCATGAACTTCAGTGCCATGGATGGTCATTAGATGACCACAGTGAGGAAAAAAAAAAAAAACTGCTGATCATGCAGATTATAAGTAGCAAATACTCTAGAATGAACTTCCATGTCCTATAAATAGTAAAAAAAAAAAAAATCCTTTATTTCTGCTAATTTAGAGCAGTAAAGGTCGAGAAACTCTTGGTTTGGACAGAGAAAGATATCGGGATCACATATAGGCCCCCAAGAACCTGAAAGTGGCTCCCTTGGAGTCCTTATAATGATGGGGGGTGGGGCGGGGTGGGGAACAAACTTCGAGAAAAATTATGCTCAGGAAGAGGCAACAGAAGTCCTAAAGAGAAGGCTAGAGTGTAAAAAAAAAAAAAAAGCTGTTTTGATGTCAAAAGCCGAGTAAAAAAACTCTCCATGTCAATTTTCCCGTGGAAAAACAAACAAACAAACAAAACTTGAAACGCGTTTTTCTCAAATTCCGTTTTTTTTTTTTTCAGTATTTTGCTACCTACTTTTTTGTTTCTAAACCGATTATAAAAGATTTGGCATGTATCATGTTCACAACAAAAGCAAAAATAATAATAATAAAATTTACTTATGCACGTCCCATTCTGTTGGTAAGTTTTAGAAAAAAAAAAAAAAAAGAAGAAGAAATAGCGAAATTTGAAATTTTGCTACATAGCATGTTACATACAAACCGCTGAAAATAAGTAAATTTTAGATGTTATGTCAAAAAGGATGCTCATTTAGGTTTTATTGTTTTGTTAAAATTTTGGCGGACTAGATAGATTTTGAAATTAACAATTTTAGAGATGCCAAAATCCCCAAAAACTGCATTGCCATGGCAGCTATTTGAATAAGTCGATTTTTTTTTCACCGTTTTCTCTAATTTGAACATGCCGAATTCGATGGAAAAGATAAAATACAAATTAAAAAAAAATAATAAATAAAAAAAAAAATAAAAAATAAAAAAATTGTTTAAACAAAATTCAGGACCCCCCCCCCCCCTCCCCTTTAGGGGCACTAGGCAAAGGCAAAACAAATGTCCTTTGATGATTTCTTTCACTTGAGCGTAGCCTATGTTCAGCAGAGATCATAGTTATCAGAGAGATGAAGATAAGTTGACACCTTGTGCAGGTCACTTTATGATAATAATATGCCCTGTATGACCATTAACAGGGCAACTGAACGTGGTCTTCAACATACCAATTATCATGTAACAGACAACATTTTTAAGGTCTCTGGTCATAAACTGATATATCGTGATCTCAGTTATCTGTTGCCCTCTTTCCATTCTTTTTACATTTTGAGAAAACTGATGAGTTGTGTTTAACAATTAGGTATTTTTTTCAAAATCACATGACCTAGTGAACATCGTCACATGTGGCTTTGTTTACTTGCTCTGCGCATGGCAGACAAATCTGGACGAATGATGAGCTCTCAAACTTGTCAC
>JBCAUA010044441.1:0-11834 GCA_038406235.1 Peronia verruculata
TATTATTTTCTCCTATTTTGGTAGAATTCGCGTAAAAGTTGCGAAAATTGATAAAAGTTGCAAAAAGTTGCAAAAATCTGGAAAAATCGTGCAGTGAACGATTTCGTGCAAAAGTTGCAAAAACAAATTTCTGGGGGGCCAGGATTACCAATAATGTCGAAATTCTGACTTAAATCGGAACTTTGGTGCATGTGTCAATGCAGAGGGCGAACAATTTGAGCATCTGTTATGATAGTGATCAATGAAATTGATATAATGATAAATAACATTGATATTCATACATATTTTCATAAAAATCTGGATGGTGCGCGACTTCTGGGACACCCTGTATATAATAGTTCAGTTCAAGAACTACTATGGAAAGTAATGATTCGATAGTAAATGCTAAAGTCAAGTTCTCCTAGTTCCTTATTTCTCCAATTTTTCAGCATTACTAGTATTTTTCAGTATTTATTACTAGTACAATTTTCTTCAGTCCTTTCTCATTATTTTCCCTTTGAGAACTTACTTTAAGTATTTTCTTTTCTGGTGAAGGCCTCTTCACCTGCCAGTTGTTCTCCTGAAGCTTTGACAGGTCAGCAAACAGATGGTCCACATCTTCCACCTATAGGTTAAAATGATTTTTTTTTTTAAATTGACTGTTGTTTCCAAGCTAATGTAGGAGCAAGCATTCCAGTAAAATCAAAGCAATCACACCTCATTATTCACTGACATCTTCAGAATATTTAAAGACATCGTTTACCGGCAAAGTGATATAAAGCCAAATTGGTGAAAGAATGATTGCATTATTCAACAACCAGTCATTTTACTGGACACATTTATTTATGCATTTAGACATCCAAAATAATGTGAAGTAAAGGTAATCCCAGCTGCTAATTTCATAGAATAAATGAAATGTCACCAATTATCATGAATAAATCAAACTTTTTGAATAAGAAGAAATTTAAGGTCCATCATATCTCTTTCGTTCTGCTGTGTTCATGCCTGGGGCAAAAGCTTTCCATACAGGGTAAGTATTTATTTTAATTATTATCTGAATTTGAGAACAAACAACACTTATACCATAAAAAAAAATGTTCCTGAGAAAGGAAGTAGTTAAATAAGTTTATCAGTCAGACTGAATCAGAGCTAATAATAAGGCAATGTTGATGAGGAGCTCCAACAGTAGTTATCTGGCATCAATGGTGATAACTCAAGAATGAACTTACTTGGAAATAGATCATTTCCCAGAAACCCTGTAGATCAGTGGGTGTGGTTTCTTTTTCCCCAAGGCCAAACTCACAGTTGTCCACCAATCCTGAGAACTGTTTGAACCGTTGATCCATCAGCAGCTGGGCTTTCCCCACTGTAGACCGAATCTGCCCCAAAACTGAAGAAGCAAAAAAGATAAGCAGGCCAATTTGCAGAGACAAATTCCTTTACCTTCTCACAAAAAGTTATTTCTTACATAACAAGCAAAACTTAAGAAAAAAAAATCAAAAGAAATGGACATATGATGTTTGCCAAAAGCCAAGCCCCAACCTACATCTGTGATTGATGGATGGGCTGTATAACTCATCAAGAGAAGCCTCAGCGATTCAAAGCAGATTTTTGAGGGTTAAAAAGAAGAAAAACTTAAAAATAAATCCATGTATTTACTTCTACCAGTAAACGAGTTATCAAGCATAACCTTACAAAGTCATTCGATTCTGGCAAATTTAGGCTTGAAAATCATCTTTGAAGCTATTAAAATATCTTCCTGCATTAAAAAATGGACGTTTATCATACACCATTCAGTATTACCTTCCTCTTCCAGTCCTGGAGTGGTTGAACTCGTCTCATTCCATTTATCACACTGTACGTTCAAGCGGTCGGTCTCGGACACAAGCAGATCTCGGAAATATTTCACTCTCTCAGCAACTACAGAAGCAGAGAGAAGAGCCATTTGTTTTTGATTTCAGATACTCAAAAAGAACACTGTCCTTATAAAAACTAAATAAGTTAGATGAATCATGCTCCTTTAATTTCTTTTATTTTGACATGATGTACCCATCTGAGCAATTTATTCTATTATGGATTTTTTTTTTTTAAAAATAAAGGTGAAATAGTTTCACATCTGACATGGTCAAAAACTGTTGGTCCTATGACACACTTCAAAATAAATATATCTCTACATCAAAAAGAAATGAAATAACTATCTTCCAGATAAATCAACCAAATCATTCATTCCTGAAATTTCGTGCTTTGGTAAAAAAAATACAATAATCTGTCTATGGCAACAATAAACACGGGAAAAGGAAAAAAAGGAAAGAAAGAAAACATACCATCAGGTTTCAAAGTTACTTTGTCTGTGGGACTTGGCGATGATACGTCAGTGACTGCAGCCTCTGTCCTCTGCACAAGGCCTGGTTCTGACAAGTTATGCAAATTGTCAGGCAGGTCTGGAGCTGCTGAGGAGTTGGATGCGATCTGCTCAAGGGCACCCTCGGTCATCACTGCATCAAAGTTGAGAGAATTTTGGGCTGGAGCTGAAACGATATCTTGAAATTAGTTCACACTCACAATGAAGCAATAAAATATAAAATATGAATGGCTTACACTTTAGTTAAGAAATATGACAGCAAAATTAAAAATCAGACAGTCAAATAGCATAATGAAGATTTCATTGTTGAGAAACAAAGGGATTGTGTAGCATCAGTGATTTACAGATTTGCTAATGCCCTTTTTTTGGTTGTTTATTTTTACAACTGGGATGCCATGGGAACAGAAGAAAAACAATCTATATGTTTGAAATTTGGGCTCTTTATGTTCTTACAATGAAGATTTACATGACAACTGTTGCTCGCACTACGAACCAAACTATTTTTACAAACCTGGGGATGCAGCCAGTCTGGACCGTCTCCTTGTCATTTCAATCATTGGACTTCTCTTTAATATCTCAATCCTAGGAGGAGACATAGGTAAATATGCACTGATCACAGAGGACAGCAGTAAGATGAGAATCGAGAAATTGTACAAAGTGAGGTAATTAAGGATGGCAACACAATAACCAGCATTAAGCAAGTATTACAAATCAGTTAAAATAATTTTCATAAATAGTATGTTTCTGTGAAAACTTTGTTCCATCCTTATTACATCAATGTCATATCTTCTCTCTTTTAATTATGAATGCAGTTACAATGTGGCAAGTGAGGTCTCATTTGCCATTCCACTCCTAGCAGTACATATTGTTTGCATGTGGTCATACAAATAAACACATGCTTTTACAGACACTGACATAACATACACAAATATAATATATATATATTTCCATCCATATTCTTAATTACATTAAAAGCATGCCAATCTGAGTTTGCATTTTTTTTGTCACCTAAATCACTGAAAATGCATGATATCCGAGGATGAACATGCTTCACTATATATGAAAATCACTGAAAATGTGTGGCCCTCACAGATTTTTTAAAAGAATTATATAGATTGAACCGATACCGCCCTGCAACTTGAAGTGTGCTCACCTCAATGTTATTTTGGGTGATTAGATTGAATGCTACCCCAAGTTCAGATCAGACAGTCTCATAAATAAACTATTCATTTATTACCGTCTTGTTTAAAATTAACATCAAACATAGTAGGCTTTTTTTTTCAGCTTTAGTTTATCTTAGTAGAAAGACAGATCTTTAAGTAAAAATGTGTGCCAAATTTCATATGGATACATTCAGTAGTTTTCGTCCATATGACTTCCATGGGTTTTGTTACAGATTTATACTAAAGATCAGAGTAATTATAAAGCTTCAATTGCCATCAAAGCAAGGCAGCCTCTTCATTAATTACAATTAGCTATATCAATTTACATGGGAGTCAAGAGGAAGAAAAACTCAGCACTAAAATTACAGGGATGTCAATTGAATCTGTCTACATGAAAAAAAGTTCCTGGTATATTCTTTAGCAACACATAAAAGTGAGTTATGTTAATGGTAAATAATATTGAATTTGGGGCCAACAGAGAAATTACTGACAGGCAAAAAGTAGGAAATCCTACTAAAGTAGGAAATTTGAAATCCCTGAAATTATCACATATAACACAAAATCCATTCTAAAAAAAAAAAAAAAAGTATATTTACACAAAATATAAATACTGACACTACTTACATTTCCTCTGGGCTTCTGGATGGGCTACTGTGCTCAGTCTTGCGTCGTTTGACACTCCTGGTTCGAAGTGCTGACAAGGGTTGACCAGGAGTTTTGAATGCGGATGGGACCATCGACTGACCTCGCTGGCGATTTGATCGAGGTGTGGCAGTCACAGGTGGATTCTCAAAGGCAGGAGATGATTGCACTGCTTCTCCTTTCTTGCTGCGAGTGGATCTTGGTGTGGTAAGCACTGGCAAATCCTGCTGGGGGGAGGAGAGTGCAGATGGAGTTTCAATAGTATTTGCAATAGCTGATTTCCGTGATTTGTTGGGGGAGCTCTGGGTTGAAGAGGCATTTATTTTACTCATTTCATGTGATCTTCTAGGAGTGAATGGTTGTGTGGAGTGGTTATTATCATCACTGGTGGTTTGAACATCGTGGTCATTGCTGCTTATGGTAGGATCCATAGACTCCTTTTTAGCTGATGAATCTGAAGGTATTTCTGATGTATCCATGCTGTCGTCAGTGAGAACCTGTCACAACATATTTTTAATCAATGATTGTGATTCAGTCAAAGGTAAATAGCATTATCATATTGCCAATAACATACTATTGATGGGAGATGTGTGCATGATAAATCACTTTCAGAGATGGTGAGCTTTAAATGACAAATCTCCAAAATTAAGACTGATATCAAAGCTGAACAGAAAAATGCTGGAAAGAAAAAAAACACACACAAAAAAAAAAAAAAAAAGACAAAGGAAGAGAACAGAAATTCAACAAACTTTTACTTCAGTATTTCTCTTTGAGACTCATGTTTACCTCAATGAAGCTGACCTCGCCATCCACCTTTTGCACATCAAGTTCTTGTAAGACTCTTTCAGAGTCTTCATTGTCAGCTGGTTTTGTTACATGGTAAACAATACTTGAAGCTGGGTCTTCTTCCTCTACCAATGCCGTACCTTCATCACTGACATCAATGACCTCTGACCTACGATTGCTCCTGCGAGAGCTGCTCGGTTTACTATGTGATGGAGGACTGACAATCAGTTTAGACTGATCAAGTCTGGGAGTGGCCTTGATATTTTCAATCACACAGTCTCCTGAAAACAAACAGTCCAAAACATTCAACATCTATTCCAAGCCTCCCACAATAGAAAAAGTGGTTTATTTTAAAAGCATCTTTCATAATTTTATCAACAAAACAACAAAAGAAACTTCTAGCTATATTATGTTTTCAAAATTTGATTTTCGAGAGGAAATTTTGACATTACTAAACATACATATATAATAGTTACAATACAATAGTGTTATAAATATTATCAAGGCAGTTAAGATCACTTACAATATTTTTTTTTTTTCTCCTTTAAATAAGCTATCATTAGCAGATATATATGGACCATGGATCAAATCTCACCTTCGGTTGATTTTACATAAATATAAAGAGATATTTTAATAGAATGTCAAGTTCTACCTGTGCAAATCTTTTTAAAAAATTACCTTCAACGTCTGAGGTTCCTTCATCACTGACAGAGACAATTGTGGATTGCCTCTTTTGGCGTGCACTTGAGCAGCTTCTTTTCCGCAGACTTTTCCTCTTGTTCTTGGGAGTTTTGAGGTTCAATTCAGTCTCACTCTCTGTGGTGGCAGTCTCTTCTGTGCTTGATGTTGCTAGAGCAGCTATGCGAGTACTTCTTCTCTTGGCCATGGCAGATCCCATTCTGACTCGCTGTTGTGAAACTGGAGTGGCAGGTTCAATCTCTGCTGCTTGAGTGTCATCAATTTCTCTCTCTCTCTGGACAAAGTTTTCCTCCTCATCATCATCTCCCAACTTAGGCTGAATAACAGAACACCTTGCTCTTTTGGCAGGGCTGGGACCTGATTCTGCAATTTCATCATCAGTGGAGAAAACTAATCGGCGACTGCGCCTGCGTGACAAAGAGGAAGCTGTACTTGTCCCGGATTTTCTTCCAGATTTGATTGGTGTGGTAGTTTGTTCCACCTCATTTGCATTCTTATGTTGTTCATCATTTTCTCTGATAGTTTTGTTACTTTTTGATGGGGATGAATTTGACAGGCTATTCCTTTGCTTTGATGCAGATGAATTTGACAGGCTATTCCTTTGCTTTGATGCAGATTTCCTCAGAATCTTGTCCCTCAAACCCTTGTCTTTGACTGATACATTTTCCTTGTTTGATGTCTCTAACGGATCATTCTCAGCATTTTCTTCATCCTGATTTACCACTGCAACACTGCTTCTTCTTGAAGATTTCCGTCTAACAGACTGGTCAGATGGCTCTGCCATTTTCTCTCCCATTTCTTCCTCAGATGAGCTACCTTTGAAAATGAAGAGTTCTCTCTTGTTTGTAGAGCTTTCCTCTGGCATCTCTGATTCAGCATTATTTTCTACCACTGGTGCAAAGGTATTATTCAGCCAGCTTGGTTCAAACGCCATTTTCACTGCTGCTTGTACATCCGAGACTTGGATCACAGATAAATTTCGGCTTGATCTACGTGCTGCTGCTCGGCTCCTTCTTTGTCGCCCAGAGGGCTTGCTAGCTGGTGTATTTACATTTTCTGATTCACCGTTGTCAGTTCTGTCTGTGACAGTTTGGTCTGAATTCAGCTTTGTCTTGCGAATCGAGCTCTTCCTAGTCGCTGGAGTAGAATGCTTTGGTGTCGACACATGTGAGTCTGACAGATGTAGCTCTATTGTAGCAACAGAAAAACAAAGAATAGGTTGTTTTAACAAGTTTTGAATGGATAATCTTCATTCTTTTAGACACACTGGTGTTTTATGGGAAGAAATCATGTAAATTACTATTTTAGTCCATTTGTTCAAATTTAATCCCTGACAAAAGTAGCAACAAATGTTTTCATGTCACAGTGCAGCGGTCTCCGCCTAAGAGCCTAGCATTTGGGAGAAAAAAGGCGGGCTCTTAGGCAGATTGATGACAGGTTACATAACCCACGTGACTACTGTCTTGTCTGCCATGTTTAATTGATCATAAAGATACGATGTGATAAGAACAGCTTCTTTCATTATGTGTGCAAGTGTTGTAATTAGATCAAATGGTTCCTGATCTTTCTTGGTTATAATTTCATTGGTAATGAATGCCAAGCTTTTTTCAAAGATTTAGTGAGTGTCCACATAATGGTATATCATTCTTGAACCAAGAATGACATGGCTACTTTAATTACCACACATATAATGGCATGAGTGACTGAGAATTTAATTTTGATCAGCCAGACTGACCGAAGTAGGAAAACAATTGACCATTCAAGAGGCTAAAACTTATTCCTCCTTATGGAGCCAATCACAGGCACGGTCCTACTTGTTGGTATATGAAAGAAATGATTACAGGCTTGTTCATGTGTGGCCTGATTATGCAGTAACAGATTTCCTATTACTTCCCCCTCCTCATATCCCTCTTCCCACCCCCTCCTCCCCATTTCACTGCACACCTAATACTATGAATTTCTCTCAAGTAATGTGAAATTACATCATGAATGCTCGGATGTCTGTCTTGGGCTCTTGGGCCGATATCTTATTAGAGAGCAGGTTCTTAAAGAGTTAAATTATAGTGATAACTTCCATTCACAGCATGAGCGGGCTCTTGGATTGGTTGAAGTTCATACGCTGCGGGTTCTTAGACAAATACCACTGTATCTGGTTGGTGTGTCACTGATATGTCTCAAAGAACATAAGAAATGCTGATCTTTATTATGAACACAGCGGTCCTCTTCCTTTTCATTTCCATAGTAAAGCAATCGATCAGAGAGGAAACTGATATCTACAATAAAAGAAACGAAGAAATGTGATAATTACCCTTTACCTGGCACACCCCTCTCAAGAAGACCCTTCTGAAATTCCACTTACAGGGACCTAACTCTATGCAAAAACATGATTAATTCTTGAAGAAAAATTTAGACTATTATAACACAAAAAAAAAATCTGAAATTTCATATAAGAACAGAAAAGTAGTGTATGCAACTGCATGCAAATTTTTATGGCATAACTAGATCATGTTAAAAAAAATTATCCAGCATGGAAATTAGATGAAACACTATAATAACGCCGCGCTGCTGCTTTAGATTAAGTCACAAAAATTCCTCCATGTCACCAAAATACTGTTCCAATTTCAATTTTAAAAAATCACAGAAATATCAATTAGCTGCCGATTTTGATCAAATAAAACTACTGCAAAGCATGAATTCCCTTTTTTGTATTAAACCGCAGCACGAGATTTCCGGTCATAATAGGGCTGTCAGCAGAAAGGAGATATGGATATAATGAGAGTATTTGCAGGAAACTGTCGCTACTGTACCAGTCTACTGATAGAGGCAACTTGCAGCAAACTGTGTCAGGTAAAGGGTTAATCTTCTCATCGTCCTTAATTTGGTTCCATATTACACTTAGGACATATCACAAAACTTACTGAACTGCTGTCATATTTTTCCATTCAAGTTAATGTGATCATTTATCTTCCCATCCTATCTAAATTTGATTTCATATTTAAGCTTGTATCATACCTCAGAATTTACAGAGCTATTGCCATATTTTCTCCTTTTCACACCGAAGAATCTGGAGTCATCTAGAAAACAAAAAACCAGTACTTACCTTTATCAGAGGAGTTTCCGCTACTTTCCTCCTCTGATTCTCCTAACGTTTCCTTTTCAGTATTTTCATGTTCCTCCTTATCTGTATCTTCATGTTTGTCCTTGCCAGTGTCTTCATACATTTTCATTTCAATATCTTCATGCTCGTCCTCCCCCGTCTCTAGGATATCGCACTGACTCTTAACTATCTCTTTGTCTGTCTTGTCTTTTACAAACTGATGTCCATTTTCAGGTCCTGGAGGGAAAAAAAAAATTTTTTTTTTGTTTTTTTGTAATAATCATATCTAACAAAACAGAAACTGTGGGAACTACCCCAGGCCAAATTGACAGTAATTTACGAAACACAAACTACATCCAAATTTGGTAATGCCACCATGTGACATAACAATCATTTACCTTTCACATCATAATAAGAAGTATCAGAAATAAACGTAGTCTTTTTTTTTTTTTTTTTCCTTTCCGTCATGTACAGAAAGTTATTCTTAAAAATAACCCATGAGCAAATTGCTGTAAGGAGAGGAAGTGAAGAATGGAGCCCTGTAAAGTTATATGACTTTATAACATGTAACTTTGTTTCAATCAATAAAGATTTTTTTCGAATTTAAAATTTCTCCAAATGTAAAAAAAAAAAAAATTTTAAAAATGGTGGTGTTTTTTTCTGGCATTTTTGGAATTTGTGAAAGTCTTTGGCAACACAGAAAAGACTGGGCTTTACTACAGAACTTACCAACTTTTCTTTGTCTTGTAATAGGTGCTGAAATTTTCACTGTAGTTCGAGACTTTGCACGCAAAAATTCCTTTGGCTTCTCTAAATTTGTCTGAAATTAAAAAAAAAACAAAAAACAAAGACCCTGTTTATCACCAGATATCCCATAACAAAAGACTAAATATTTATTCCATGTAACTCACATTTCTTCTATCAAAGACAGGAGAAGTTAGAAATTAAGCAGCCGCTAAATAATTTTAATCGACATATAGTGTGCAATTTTATTGACACTGAATCCACATAACATAAGCTTTCTCATCCAAGTATGAACTCTCTCTACAAAATATTCCATTACAAACAACAATAATCCGAATGAAATTGTATGAAGCCTTGTCAAGTATGGAGATATAACACAAAGTTTACAAAAAGTCATTCTACTGACAGTGTGACAGCAAGCAAATTAACATAAATTTTGTTTTCTTTTCAGATTTTCATTCCTAGCCACTTGCAGTAAAATTTCACCTTTGCTTTGGCAGCAGCTGATGCTGTGAGTTTAGTGTACAGGTTTGCTGCCTGTCCTCTTTGCCTTGTACTTTTTGTGGTGGGCTTTTCTGCAGGTATTGGTATTGCTTGTGCAGGGGTGGGCTTGATTGTCGCTGTTGCTCCAGGCCTTGCAGATTTACTTGAAGTTGCTGCAGCTGCCCTTGCTGATGATCGAGTGGCTCTGGTTGATCCACTTGGCTGTGTACTGGCTTTGCTAGTGAGTGAGGAAGGTTTCTTTGAATCCTTACTTACAACAGCTGTTTTCACAGGTGCTTGACTTTTGGCAGGGACACTGCATTTCACTGGCTTTGCCTTTGACTGTACATTTACTGGACCAGGTTTAACCTAAAATTTAACAAAAATTATACATTAATTTTTAATGGGCTTTTTGTCTTCTTTGCTTTGGGCAACAACACAAGAGTTGAATGAAACTTTGTTGCTTATTCAAACAATCAATTTAAATTGAAGCTTTTTATCAATATCATAAGAATATGAAAACAAAAAAACAAAAAAAAAATCTTGCTGATTGACCCCAATGAACCACTCTTCAAGTGTACAATAAAGTAACTAGCAAGTGATTCTGTCCACAGCCCCATCACTATCATTCTCATAACAATGATTTCTTAGAGGGGGCTCTCATTGTTACAGACGGGAACTGAAATTGGCTTGCAAGTTTTAGACAAAAATAGGCATGACTTTGTCTGATGTTAATATTATCTGTAATAAAGCAGTAGATTACTTCTAGTAATTATTTTGCAATGATTCAGTTAGGATGCATCTAAATTCAATTCACCATTCGTAATTACCACCAAACTTACTTCCTTAGATTTTTCCCTCTTATATAACTCCACCTCAGTGGAATGGTGAAAACCTGAGACTTTGAACTGTGGCTTTTTGTTGTTTTTCTTCTCTTCTTCCATCTTCCGCTTCCTTTCCTCCCGCCACAGTTTCAGTCGTTCTTGTCGTGTGGTAGCTTTTTGATGAGGAACAGCTGCAAAGACAAATTTAATTTAAAAAATGATTCCCCTGATTCATACCAGGTAGATCTAGATCTACTTTGAAACTGAGACCCAAATAATGTTTTCATGTTTCTGATCATTTAATTATGACTTTTAAAATTTAAAAAAAAAAGCATGGAATGGTGCTAGAGAAAAGGGGGCATGAAAGAACCATTTCATATTGTTATGACCTGTCATATCAAAATAGATCTAAAAATGACACTGCTTTTGTCAAGTCTTTCAAAACAATATTCAGACGCAATGCACATATTTGCAGTGAGATCTCCTTTACTAGATCTAGACTAGATAAGAATAATCATATATCATAGATCTAGATTAGGTACTACCTTCTCAGGGTGGTCCCCGTACAAATGTCATCGACACTGCAATTATTATACTTGGGTCACTTACAGCTATTAAAATGTATTTCATTTGTAACGATTTATTGATTAGTTCACTGTAGGATTGATTAACCCTGAGTCACAAGTACTATCTGTTGTCTCAGCAGTATGCACGACTCGCTAGCAGCATCTGTTGTCTCGGTGGTATGCACCACTCGCAAGTAGTTGGCCTAGATCTGTTATCTTGTAAGTAGTATCTGTTACCT
Source organism: Peronia verruculata (assembly GCA_038406235.1). Lineage (NCBI taxonomy): Eukaryota > Metazoa > Mollusca > Gastropoda > Systellommatophora > Onchidiidae > Peronia > Peronia verruculata. The sequence goes on from JBCAUA010044441.1 coordinate 11,585, forward strand.
CCGCAGTATGCACAGACGAGGGTCCCAGCAGCTTAGAACCAGCGGTGGGTCTAGTTTATTTTGATATGAATTGAATGCTCCTGACCTAGATCTAGGTCTACCACATGCAAAACTAAATTTATAACACAACACCAATAAATTTAATCAACCAAGATTAATAGGCGCTTTTTCGCTTGTTCCCACCCCGACTTTTATATAGGCCTATTTATTCTAATACGGTACCAAATAATAGAACAACCCCGCTGGCTTA
>JBCAUA010044452.1:0-11834 GCA_038406235.1 Peronia verruculata
CCCCCCCCCCCCCCCCCCCCCCCCCCACAAAGACCCCCGGGATTGACTTTTAGCTAGATTCAATTGTACATAAGGTTTTCAGTTCTCTTTTAACTGCTGTCTATGAACAGAGCCATAATGTTTGGTTCTGGTTTTGCTGACTGGTAGATATTGTATTCAAATGATCAAATCAAAAGAGATTCATCTTTTGCTTTAACATTTTTGTTTCAGAATGTGAGAATGTGGTTTTTAGAACTTGACATCTGAGCCAGACAACTCAAATATCAGTGTGTACTGTTTTCCCTGCCTTTATTTGCAAAAGAAAATGATTTTTTCCAATAATGACTCTATTCCACAGTTTTTGCTATATTTTTCAATAGCATGTTAAGATTGCTGGAGGGAATTTGGCTTTGCCATGATGTTTTAACAGGGGTAGAGGAAATATAACATATTTTTAAGTGACATTCAGTTAAATCATTAGTTTTATGTATGTTTTTTTTTTTAATTTATAAAAGAGAATTACTTTTTTTTCAGGCTCATACTTTCATACAGACCAACAGTGTGACTGTAAGAGTTTCAGTGACATTTCATGATGCATATCGGGTAGAATGAGTCAGTTGTCAAAGGGGACTTTGTTGAGGAAATCGGATTTTACCAACCATGGAGTGACAAGAGTTAAATTTTAGCCCGACTCAGTTTGGCACGAATGAGATGTAGCAAACTAGATTTATCATTAGAGTCAAGGAGACCCACCTTCCCTTTTCACTGATACCAGTAAGGCGACATATGAAAATTTCTGTATCAGACTGTGTTGATTTAGTATTGTTATTTGTGTTAGAATGGTTGATGTGGGACTATGAAAAGTGTGTTTATTAATTTGTTTAATTTCCTCTGAAAATGCCAGGCTTCGGTAAATCCAAACTCAAAACAAGCTCAGTCTTCGGTGAGTTTATTATGTCCAAGAACTTTATGGTCTTGTTGGTTGATACTCCAGCTGTACTGTTTGAGAGCTATAGAAAAATGTATATCCTATGTCTTGGAATCGAAGTGATCTCATTTCTTCTCCATGCAGCTAATAACTATTCTCCGTGCATCGTTTTGATGAGAAACATTGAAGTTATCGGCAAAGACCGAGATGGAGCAACAGAAGGTAGGTGATGATCATTTCATTATGTAAATCCTGCTTCGTTTCCATGAGTGTTTTGTAGATTTGCTCCGATACTCTAAAACAGTTAATACGAATTTGCCAGGAATGGTAACTTTTTTGTATTATCTGTAGTTTCCTATAGCCAAAAAGATCGCTCTGAAACAGGGGACTCGATCTTTAGATGTAGATTCATTTATAGGCATACTTTTATGTGTACAGTCGACTACACCTGAGTCGAACCCTTATGAGTCGACTTTCAGGTGAGTCTGTCTTTTTTCTTGGAACGGGTCCTGGCGCTTCGTTACATTTTACACTTTTTCACTAAGCTGTTACAGCCAAAATCAGAACAGTGAGGTCTTACACCTTCCCCGCCCATAGATCAATTCATCGCATGTAATATTATTATCTTGAAAAGGGCCTACATGTCTAGTGTTTCATAGCATGAATAGATGGGAGGATTGTTGGAGGGTGACGAAGCTATGTGTGTCGGTGATCGTATTAGGTTGAAAATGAATATTCAGGAGACAGGGTTGGGAGCGGTGGACATCATCAGTTTACATGACAGTGAAACTTACACGGCCAATGACAACGGGCATCGATAATAATACATGAGTTACATTAAATTCAACGAAAAGCTAGGTCGATCTCACTGAAAATGAATGGAAGATATCAAATTTGATGCTCAATGAAAGAATGCATAAGGGGAACTAATCATTTTAATGCCCAACAATATTCCAAAGAAGTAGTAGTGCCTACTTTTAGTTTGTTGTCTTTCGTGACATACAGGTGAGTCGAGTGAATCAAACTACGGATGAGTGGATCCTATTTATTCCTCCCCTACCAGCATCGACTCGTCCATATCCCACTGTATTTATAGTATATCTGTGGTTTTATTACATTATTTCCTCTCCTGAAAGAGGTTTTTTTTTTTTTTTTGTTTGTTTGTTTGATCAGGGTTCGTGAGGAAGTTATGTTAAACGGGAAATTATGTTAAGCCATGATCATGCCAGGGTGGCCTCATTGTATATTCAGGGCTATTTAGTCTCATCAGCATTCCACCACTTTTAGATACTGCATATAACTCAATCCCGCCAAATTATCATACTTTTGTGTAATATACTTCTGGTTTACAGTGAAAACCTGTGTTTGCTGTGCCATAGTTTGTCCTAACTTTAAACAACTTTCATCTTTAAACAACTAAAAGGTCAGCAAACGGTGGCTGATAAAGATCAGACGTGATGATGAAATGGATTTGAAGAAGATTGAGCCATTTTCAGAAACCAGAAGTGAAGTACAATAAAGTAACGAGCCACTTTGACCATCAGTGAGATTACTTCCTTTGCCAAGCGCAAGAAGTATAAGACAGGGATTGAATGGAACGGAAAAACAAAAACACTTTTTCTTTTTTGTTTTATTTCTAATACATGATTTAGAGAAACTTGTAAAAAATTCACCATTTGATGTAGATGTTTTTTTTTCCTGACTGTGATAATTTTGTTCATAATTCTTGGCTTCATGTATTTCAAATAACTGGAACTAAAGTAATTTTATCTTTCTTTACAATACGTCTTATCCCTCTTGTATTTGGCAATAGAAATAACCAAGCTGATTGAAAAAAGTCTCATGTTAATGCTTTTCTGATAACAGAGAACTAATTGCAGAAGATCCATTCTCTTTTGTGCCTGTGATTGTTTCTCAGATCTCAGAACTTCAGCAGCTTTCTGCAAGAATATCCAGGGGTTGACCAGCCAGGCCCATTTGTACCCGATAGTGGTGGTGGCCATCACCCACACACCCTCCAGTCTGTCCGAGGATTTGCTGCCGGCCTTCCTGCATGAGATAAACATGGAGGTAAACTATGGAAGTGATTCCTGATAAGGTATAGGGCAGAAGTCTTTGACGAATGATGTCAATCTTTTAATTTTTCTCATGTTTCAGATTTTTTTTCTGCATTTGATCAGGCTCATATGATAATTGCCCAAGTCATTTCTTGGCTAAACTTGAGTTCAGGAAAAAATTAAATACTTTCACCACATTGTTCTTAAAGCATTGTTTTCAACATTGAATTTTAGTAAAAGCTTATCATTGACATAAAATGTATGTGATATTATAAAGTAACATGAAACTGTTATTCTGTTTTTCCTCAAAATAATCCAAAATGTTGAAAATTCAATGTTATCTTGTTCTTTTATAGAAGATTATGTTATCTGTGGCTTAGCTAAGCAATATTTAAGGTATATCATAACTGAGTTTTAGATGTAATGTAACATTTGCAATATGTTGCGTTATCATCCTGTCTCTCATTGCTATGGTCTGTTGAAAGAGCAGGCTGAAGTAAGAGACTTCTTCATCGGAGACATTCAATAAAAATAAAGCTACAGTATTCCTTACAAAAATGCATGAGTTACTCAAAGACATTTTGAACTTAACAAGGCTGGCTGCAGTAAGGGAACAACTGACCAGACAGGAGGCCAGACTTATTCCTGCTTATATATACACAGAACCATTTACAGGCGCTCTCCCCACATGTTGTCAAACAAAGCAATGGTTATGAGATAGCCCACATGTGAGTCACACATCCCACATGGCTTCCCCTCAGTCTCATGGTAAATGGTATGGGCAACAATAAAAGCTCGGGAATAATGACATTTCAGGTCGACATTTTTCTCGCTATGTATATTATAAGGTTGATGATGGTGAATTCACCAGGCAGATTACCACATGAGAAGTGGTAATGAAACTATACAAAGTGATCTGATATTAAGTTTTGGAGTTTTTGATACCGTGATCTGTTTTGGTATCAGTGAAACCAGAATGAACATGTTATTACTCCTTTTTTAGTTCTTGTAGGACAATGAAGAAGCGGTCAGTGTAGGATAAACCTCATTAAAATATGACAAGGTACACAACATCTGAAAAAAAGAATGAGAGAGAAAAAGTTGGTCTAGTGTTATTTTAATCTGCACCTCCACTCCCTTTTGTGATCATTGCTATTGAAGTCAATACTATGTTGTGATGTTTCAGGCTCCCACAGAGAATGAGCGAGGGGATATCATCCAGGGACTGCTTGAGACCCATGCTGTCTCTCCAGATCTCTCCATCAGTCATTTGGCCCAGCGCACAGCTGTAAGTTTTCTGTCTGTGTTTTACAGGTACAGACTGAATGGGAATCATTCTATATCTCTCCTTGGCATCAGATTTTTGCCATGTGGAGGCTGAAATTGGATTGTGAACAAATATACAAAATAACATAGCATAAGTTGTACAGCATGGACAGTTGTTCCATCTATCCTTTTACTATGCCTGACTTTATTATTACTGTAAGAATAATAAGCATCTTGGCAGTGACCAATGTTATAATTAAATGTCCCCTACACAAAATGTTCCAGGATGTAGTAATACTAATAGAATCCAAGTACCCCAGCACATGTCTGAATCTTAAACAGAGGAAGCATTTCCAATCAACACGTAGGCAATGGAAAATTCAGACAGAGTCCATTTGTAAAGAATAAAGTAGTAGATATTGATGAGAAGGTTTAAAGCCACATTATATCAGTGATTTGCCAGAACATGTAGTATTTTGCACTGAAGCTCTCAAATAATGACAATCAGTGCTCTGATAAAAATCTTTTGTTATTCCTGTCTTGTTATTCAAAAAAAAAAAAAAAGAAAAGAGAAATAAAGGTTTAAGTCAGTGATCTTCTAAAGGAAAATAACAACTGTATGCATATAATTTTCCCTCAGTTGATAAATGCATCAGGGTAGAACATGAGACGCACCACATTTTGTTTCTGACTGGCATATCTTGGTATTAGGTTTTGATTTTACATTTTACTTGATACTGGTAACCTTCTGGTTGATGCTGATTTGTTGCCTCAGTGGTTGTGAGAGGAGCGAGTTGCGATACCTCTATTAGCAAAGATGACAGATTACATTTCAGTAGTGCACACCTAGGCCTAGCAAGACTATTAGAATTAGGGTATCACATACTGAATGCAAACACTAATTCTGCGCACACCAACACAGCCAGGGTAATACCATACGTTCTATACATGTATTGAGTCCAGTACTTAAGGTCAGCTGGCCTATTGTACACACAACTTTTACTTTGTTACCTGACAAGGTAATAAGGGTGCTGTTGTAGTGTAGGTTAGCTAAGGAAAGTATGCAGTAGAGATTATTTGGCAAATGTAAACATACTGTCTATGTGCATGGCAGCACAGAAGATATAGTTCATGACATATATCGTGCTCCGCACACCTGGTCAGCAGGTCTATTGTACTGGCATTATCTGTTATTGTCAGATATGTAACAATGTAGCATTGTCCCATTGTTTTGTCAGTTAACAAAGAAAGTGCGCTGCAAGTGAGACCAATCATGAAATACACAGTAGCATGTAGACAGGTAGATCGACAGTTTGAGTTTGGCAAGCAATGCAAGAAACTTCTAAATCAGAAGGCTTCGAAGATCAGCCATGTCCAGGGCCGCGGAGAGCCAACACGGGCCCCCCGGCAGGACATCATTGTGGGCCCCTTGTCAAAATACAGTCAATTCCGGATATAGTCAAGTCGGTTACAGTCAAGTTTCGAATACAGTCAAGCTGATCTCTTGCACTGTTTAAACCATATGTAGCTTACTATTTTCGATTATAGTGAATATTCGGTTATGGTCAAGTCAACAGCCTATACTTTTGGACTTGACTATATCTGGAATTGACTGTATTTAGAAATTTGTCTCTATAATAAAACCTGTAAATCGAGGTAAATGTTATATTTAAGGGTCAACGTTTGTGCATGCATGGTGCTTAATTAAAATATATGAATGACTAAAATGACTTGCAAAAGTAAACGCTGTTAGTCATTTAATTTGACTTCATTTATTTTGCAGTTAATCAATTGAATTTGGTTACGCTTATGTGTACAGATTTGTGTGCACTAAACAAACTGGCGTTTTGACGTAGATCAAGCTATACAAGTCCTTAATAACGAGATAACTATATGGAACTGATTTTTACGGCATGCAAGAGAGATGGCTACAACAAAACTTTGCAGGCTTTTCTACTTGCCAATTCAGCCACTGCCAAATGCCATAAAAACTTGCCAAACCTTAACTTTTTAGCCTAAAAGTGCACACAAAATGATACTAGATCTAATAATAATGTAAAACATGAAATAAATAAAATGCAGACTAACACTGAGCATATACTACAATCTTTTTTTTATTTTACTTCATAGCTCACAACAAAAACTGACATGGTCTGGCCGGCCCGGGCCCCCTGACAGATGCGGGCCCCCTGCCAGTGACCCCCCCTCTCGGTGTACCTGGCCATGTCCATACAAGAATTTTCATTGTGACTGATGTTCTGATTTTCAGTTGTGATTATTCAAGAGATGTGACATGATGAAATCAGGGTCTCATAAAAATTTGGTCATTGGTATTTCAGTGAAGATTATTTATAATTCCCTTTCTGTGTGTGAAAAATTTTTTGTTCTAGTTCGAGATATTGGCAATTAAAAACAATGGGGATACCCTGTTATTGCAGCTGGATTGGGTGAGAAAATGGCCAATCACTTTTGTCACTCCTTATTTATCCTTATTAGACCATACCACTAAATTAGAATTTTTGGGCTTTTGCTCAATCTGTTTCCAGCAAATTTAACTTGAAATGCATTTTTAGATCAGTTTAGAAGGGTTCGGTGAAGACAAAAAAATTGCAGGAAAAGTTCATTCACTGTTAAGAAACATGTTATTACTCTGGTCACCTCAGTTGGACAAGTGCCTGATTTCATGGTGTCATGTCTCACAAAGCGTATATTGCAAGAAAAACAGGGATTTGAGATTTTGTTGTTATTTGCTAGTTTTGTTCCTGGTGTCAGACATGAAGCTCCACTGTGTTTGCTTTATAAAGCAGAGCTATTTGCTGGTATAGTTTGAATAGCGGCTGTCCAAGTTTAGTTCTGGGGGTTTCAAAATGTTTTGTTTTTAACCCAATACCAAGTAGAATTGTTTATATGCGCCGCTTGCCAAAGCTCTTTTATTTCGGCACATAACACCAAACTACACCGATTTTTGTTGGCTTGTGCTAGCTTTCATAGAAACGGGATTGGGCACAAATAACACTACTAGTGAGATTATGACCAGATTATGTGATAGGTTGTTCAGAATGGCATCGCCCAGTGCAAATTTCACATCTGTAGCTTGAACCATTGTTTTTACAGTGAATTTTTGAAGTTGTATGCATTTTTAGGCATGGATGAGGTACTGAGATTGTTTGAAGATGTTATTAGAGCTATATATGATGCTGATTTGTAAGGAATTGAGTTGCCTACAATTTCCAGTGGTAATTTTACTGGTATTTTTTACTATGAAAACTGCATTTGAATTAGTCTGATCATTTAGAGAGTAAAATGGTGGAGTTATCTCCCATATATTGTTGGTAAGGAAGTCAGGCTGGATAAATATTAAAGTAGATAGTGGTAATGGATTAATATGACAGGACATGGAGCCTGTTACTATTAAGATGAGGGCATGTTGTAAAATATCAGGTGAATATGTTTAACCTGAAATTAAAGTGAACATCAAATCTTTTCATTTCATTTCAGGGCTTTGTGCTGGGGGATCTGATAGCGCTCACACTTCAAGCCAAACGTCAGGCCTATGAGAAAGCCCTGAGGATCTGGTAGGTCTCACACAAGCGTATGTCATACATCCAATTGGAGGGGAGAGGGTGGGGAAGATTGTGATTTGACTGACCATGGAGGCACAGTAGCTAACTTGGCATGTGAATATCTTTAGTCGTCCACATAGTGAGACCAAAAGAGACATAGTAATAGCAATAGCAGGTAGTAGTCTTAGTAATATTCCTTACCCTAATCTTATCTTGTTCTATTTTTCTGCAAACTGCAGTCATCCAGATGGAACCCCAGCTAGTTTGCAGGATGAGGAGGACATTGTAACAGCTGGGATTGTGATGGAACAGTCAGACTTTGAGTCAGCTCTGGATGCCATGCAGTCAGCTCACTCAGACAGTATAGGAGCTCCAAAGGTGAGAGTTCATCACAGTGTTTCTGCATATTTCCTTTTCTTTTTTGTTGTATGAGCAAGTAAAACTGCACAGAGTAATGTTAATATCCTGAAACTACATTCTCAAACAGTGAAAGTAACAGAAATTATCTAATTCAAATCAAAGTAGATTGGATGCATGCTGCTTTGATGAGATAGTGAAATTTGATTGACCAAGAAGGTTATGAGTACTGAAAAAATATTATAAATTTGCTAAAAATTTGTAATTCCTGAATTAGTAAATGCCATTTTCTTCACTTCATTTTCTTATCACGCTTTTTCAGACTACCACTACATTTCTCATATAGTTGGGTGGAGCAAACAAATCCAGTTAACTTAGAAAAAAAAAATTAGAGATAGATCTATCACATTTTTTTATCTGGTTGTACAAACTTCAGATTTGAGAGGCATCTGGAAGCAAGTGGGAAAAACTGTGTGATTCTGTCTTCCAGTCAGTCAAAAACCTGCCAAATAGTTTGTAAAAGTTGCTTAATTTTATTATCTGATATTGTTTGGGGAATTTCCCTTTTTTCTTTTTTTTTTTTTATGTTTCCTGTAAAACTGAGTTGTTTGTGGCTACCCAACAACATATCAGTCAGGTCTGTAAGAGGGATAGAGATATGTCAGAAACTGAGAAAAGTTTGTTGCTTGTCAGTGTCAGCAGGTATTTGCATGGTCAATTTTTGCTTTCCAGATCCCATCAGTCAAGTGGAGTGACATTGGCGGTTTGAGTGATGTGAAGTCTGAGATATTGGACACCATCCAACTCCCCCTGCAACATCCAGAATTGTTGGCAGCTGGGCTACAGCGTTCAGGTGAGCAGTATTTCTCTAAGAGTGGTGTGTCATTTGACACGGAATCAGAAGTTTTGGGTTTGAAATTTCCTGAGATTTGACCATGAAAGACAGTCTACATACATCTCCTGATTACTCCCAGACTAAAATGAAGACATAACTTTAAGCAGGGAATGTCATTGATTTATTGACCAGGATTTGAGCACCTAGCAGGTAGTCGCCTTATATGCTTCTCACGAAGTTGAGATTGTATGTGAGTGATTCCTTTGAGTCTGTCAGGATAACAATAAGGTAAAAAAGACTTTATTTGTCCTCAAAAGAAAATTCAATTCACAGTTGATGAGATCATTATCATCATCATCATTCTCTATGGACCAGTTGTCCTTTGGGGTGCCTCAGAAGATCTAACAACCAGCTTCCTCTATTCCCCCTTGTTCTCTGCCTGTGATTTCCTTGAATTTTTCTGATAAAATTAGATGTAAAGCTATGATTCTAGACCATGCTCAAACGATGATGATGAGAGATACTTTGTACACTTGGTTGCTTAATATTTTCAGGTGTTTTACTTTACGGACCACCTGGTACAGGTAAAACTTTACTGGCCAAAGCTGTGGCAACTGAGTGCTCACTGAACTTCCTCAGGTAGGTAGAGTTGTTTTCTTAAGACAGCGTAAGTGAAAAAGGCAACACATATTCTAATGATAAGACTTTTTCTCTACTGTTCCCTTGATAAATTTCCTCATCTCGACCACCTGCTGTAATTGTCTCTTTCGGGGATAATTCTTAAGTGGAAAAGTATTGTACTTGTGTGACTTTAGAGATGACAGATCTATTGTTTTTATTGAAGCACATCGTCAGTTTTTGTTGTTGTGTATGGTGTGTATCGTGTCAGTACTGCACCAGTTTGCTGGGCCATTTAACAACTTTTCTGCCCACAACATCTCTGGAAAAGTTATATATGATGTAATGTGGAGATCCATAAGTTGAAGATTGCTGATGATATTGATTATATATTTTAACAAGGAATGTTTAAGTTTTTTCTGGATCTGTTATTCCATTTTAAGGTTTATAAAACATACTTTTAAGAAAACTGCATGTCAAGTGAGAAAATGGTATTATTTACTCAATTTTCAATGCATAATCTCACATACTGTGAATGGGAAGAGATATTTTTAATGCCTAGGAATTAAATGAAATCGTACATCTCATATCGCTAAAAAAAATTTAATGATATATGTATGTAAATATTTTCTCTGAAGTATAAGTCATTTTCTTAAGGAAAGTTCAGAATTTGCAATCAACTAAATGGCTGAGCAAAACCTAGAAATTGAAGTTTAGGTTTTTAATATTTCTTTATTTCTGCTTTCCCAGTGTGAAAGGTCCAGAGCTCATCAATATGTATGTAGGTCAGAGTGAGGAAAATGTTCGTGAAAGTAAGTTTGCGCACTTTTTTTACGGTCTCAATTTCATACTCTTTGAGCTGTCTGGGGCCATAAAATATTTGTAAGAGTTGACATTTTTGGAATGGTTATGATAAAAAGAAGTAGAAAATTCAAAAATGAATACAGTGGTCTCTGCCTACGAACCTGATCATCAAAAAAAGTGGACTCTTAGACAGACAGACTCTGAAGCAGGCTGAAAGTAATGCAATCCAACTGACCATCCGGTACTGTCTAACCAACTAGCACTGCAGAAACAAATAGTTGATTGATGCATTAGTTCAAGATTTGTCTGTGTGCAAACACAGGAACATGTTTCTCAGGTATCTGTGTGTGTGTTGTAGTTAGATCCAATGGTTCCTGACCTTTCTTTGTTTATGATTTCATCAAGTTATGTCCATCTGCTTTCAAAGGTTGAGTGAGTTTCCACATGGTGGTATCAATGTTGATTTGGCTTTGTTGCATGACAGATAATCACATGAATGACTCAAGTGTTTGAAATGAGCCAAACTGACCAAAATAGAGAAGTAACTGGCCAGTCATTTGCTCTGGGCGCAAGACATATGTATAATGCTGAAAATTTGAGGAAGATCACTCAGCATTTAGCAGGAATGAGCGTTCAATGCTGATTGGAAATACATAATCTGGCTATCTGCATGTGATTGCTATCAGACATTGAATTGAAGCTTCAATGGCACCCAGATATGAAAATATATCACAATATATGTAATTATCAAAGTGTAGAAAGGGCAGTCAGTGGTAACTGTTTTACATATATAAATACATTTGAAGTACAGTGGATTTCCCCTTTATGTGGAAAGAAAAAACAAAAAGAAAGAGGAGAGAAAGAAATAGAAAGAAAGAAAAAAAAAAATCAAAGAAACAGATAAGCAAACAAACAGACAGATTTGTACAGGATATTGTGTATATTTCAGTCTTCAGCCGTGCTCGCAGTGCTACGCCTTGTGTAATATTCTTTGATGAGCTGGATTCCCTGGCACCCAATAGAGGCAGAAGTGGGGATTCCGGAGGTGTGATGGACAGGTAGGTCACTGTGTTCTAAACATAGTATGTATTGTACTGTGGGCCTGGTACATGTTACGATGTTTTGTGGGACCTTGCTGTTTGAATGATGCTGTTGTGGCAAGGGATTGCTGGTCACAGCCTTCCTCCCTTGTGTCTGTCTCCTCACTTGGCTTTAAATAATAGCAAGAAAGTCTCTATTTGGACAAAATGTCATCGAAACATTATTATATTTACAAACTGTTGGCCTACCCCATTTACATGTTTGTATTGTTTGTGTAACAATAACATATTATCTAGCTATTGAAAGGATGTCGTCTTTTATATATTATTTGAGTAATGAAAAGATACACAGCTTACATTATTTCATTATTTGAGTATATGTTCCCC
>JBCAUA010044463.1:0-11833 GCA_038406235.1 Peronia verruculata
TCCTAATCCAACTCTAACTGAGCGTCTAACTTTAACCTTTAACGAACCCTTACTCTAACCCAATTTCAATCCTAATCCTAACACTAACAACCTTCACCTTATTATTATTTTTTATTATTTTAATTTACTTGTAAACAGTAAAACAAAAACAAATCTCGGGGGAAAAACTCAACGCGGAAGTGTGTCAGGCTTTTTTCTGCGTCATTAAATCATTAACATTACTCACTATTGTCATTATTTGGAATGTATCTACCTTCTTTAGGATCAGTAGAAGAGTTTTAGTCATTAATTGCCTATCCACCATAATAGGATCAAACCAAGAACTGAGGCAAGCGTACGGCTGAGGCAAAGTCAAGGACATGAGTTGATGGAAACTTCCGGGGCATTGGTGAACTCTGAGCTAACCATAACCTTAGTTGTGCCATTTTTGTTGTATTGTACACCCTCAAACTCCGACAATACACTGCATGAATAGATAAATTATTGTTGAACGGCTCTGAAGTTTTTGTACATTTGTACAGTCAAAGAGGGCTGTTTACTTCACATTTTTTGTGTTGCAAAGTTCCCCAAGTAACTCATAACTCTGACATTTGTGACAAGATTAATTATTTTACGGTATATGTTTCGATTTTTAACCTCCAGCTGGAAGTTATCTCAGTTTAAGTATTTAACCACATTATCCGTGTACATATAATAAACTATGTTACCATTTTCGTCATTGAAACAAGATGCGTTTGAAAGAAATAGCAAGCCATTTAATGTATAATTAAGATGACCGATACCTTTTTTTTTTTTTTAGTGCAAGGCATGTGTATCTTCAAAAAAATATGTGCAGTAATAGTAATACTATTACTACTATTATTGCTAATATTAATAATAATGCGGATGATATTACAATTGCCATTACAGTGCTGTTATCATTTCCAGCGCAACCTTAGTTACCACTGTTGTTATACTGAACACTATTGATGTACTGGTGTCAATACTGCCCTTACGGTTTCTACACTACCACAACCCTTGTCAACAGGATCGTCTCAGTTATGTAACCTTTACTCCTCAAATATCAGGCTAGCTTGTTTTTGTAAAAGTAATATTGCACAAACTGTAAATCAGCTAAATTTTCTTTGAAATGCTACAATGGAGACCTATTGATCAGCCTGACTAAGCAGATAGAGGAAGATTCAAGGTCTTCTATCATAGAAGGGACACAATGGTGCGATTTCAGACTTTGGAGCAATAGTCACTGTAACGAATCATGTTGTGCAGTACGCACGCGAGAGGTCGTATGCATAGTCATGTAGCTATTTATAGTGCAATCCGGAATGTTCCAGCGTGCGTTTGGTAGCCCGGCCTGGAGTGCGTGTTTAATGTGTGACGTGTATGCACTGGTGGCTTCGATTGTCTTCTCGACTAGGGCTCTGGACTGACTTGCATCTGTGTTTGCTATAGCACGTGACACACCAGTCGTACCGAGAAAGCACTAGAAGGAAGTTTCTCGATGGCTGATGTGTGTATAAATACAGAGCCCAGTCAGTGAGTAAGAGAGGTCAAGAGTAGAATTCAACAAGAGTGATACGCACGAGCTTTAGACAGTAGCTGCCCTATGTGTGTTCTGCGCCTCTACTTTATTGTGTATACTGTGTAATATAGCCGATCACCTGGATTAAATTCTGTGTTATTATTCGACTTGGAGGACTCTTGTTTTCATTTCTCCGCCATTGTGTGCCACCGCCTGATTGCCACTTATAAGTTACGACTACATCACTCAACACTGAGAACTCGTGACAATCACACTGGGCATGTGGGCACCAGAAATCAAGGAATTGTTCAAATCTGAATATCCCATAATGATGGGGAGAAGCTGATGACTGACAGATAGAGAGCAGTCAAACAGGACTAACATTTTGGTAGTTATTAGAAATGGATCATGCATATTTATTGTATACCACTACATCCAGGCAGTCTTAAGTACTTCACCATTGTCACTGTTTATCTCACCACCATCATCAACAACATTATTTATTTTATAGAAGCGAACTAGAATCTAAGATGTGGACTGTCAAATGCTAACCAATTAATATGCTAGAGGAAACTAACAGTTCATTATCTGAACATTTGATAAGCTAAGAATTGAATGAAATGATTTTACTTGTCATATTTTCGATTCCCTTGGGTTCTTCTTCGGGCAACAAAGAATTTGTGTTCTTAATGAACGGGTTCTTTGTGTATATGACTACAAAATTATTTATCGCACATTTTGTCTTTTAATAGATGGTTGTTAGTCAAAATTCAGAAAACTTTCCTAAGAATTGAGGGGAAAATGACGTTGCCAAGTCTTTCACCCTGTCCCTCTTGATAACAGCCGACGACTGGTCTTGTGAGGAGTTCTGTTGTTAAAAAAAATCAATGGATTTTGGATGGGAAACTTACTTACTCAAACTCAGTGAAATGAAGGAAAGGATATGCCTGTACAAGATTATGTTCGCTCACCATAACAAATATAGGCACCGGGCCACATCAGAGACTCAGTAAGGATCACTCCTAAATGAGAGAAAGAGAGAGAGAGAGAGAGAGGGAGAGAGAGAGAGAAAAAGAGAGAGACATAGAAAGGGGACTTCATATTTAAAGCACAGATTACTTCGATGTCATCTCACCAGATTAAAAAGTTTTCTGGATGTTGAAGATTTTCAATTTTTTTTTTTTTATTTATTTTTATATTTTTCATTTAATTATTTTAGTAAATAGATTTCATTTTGTGCGTTATCCCCTCCCCCCCCCCACCTTTTTTTTTTCGTCTTCTTGAAACTCCCCCGCCCCCCTCTTCCCCCGCGACGCCCTTCCCTTATTTTTCGATCTCGTCCAAAAGCACTAACACAATTATTTCCATCGTATTTTGCATGTGTCCTTTACTTGACATAATTTTTTTTTTTTTTTAAATGAGGGCGACTCTTTTGTGCCCCTTTTACTTTTCTTTTTTTACATTAGGGAATAACAATGTCAATTTTATCCACATTTAGTGTGATATTTTCATGCATGCACGAACACCAGAAACTATAAAGACAACTTAATTTCTCTCTGGCCATGTTTTAATATGAATTTAAAGATGGCATGTAAGTTTGAAAATATTTGGTATGGTAGCAACAGAGATGATAGATTGTGAAAACAAAAAGGACAAAATGCAAGATGTCTGCTGTTTCCATGACAATAATACGCTTTGGAAAGTTTTAGGGACATATTCTCAATTACAAAAACATCGAAATGTTTTCACAAGTATACATTAAACGACCTATCGTAAAAAATAAAGGGAGGGGGGGTGGGGGTCCCCCCTCCCTGCATTTCCCTTTAAGTCATTGCTCGCCTATTTTTATCCCTACAGTTATGCATTATGCAAGAAAACAAAAATGGAAGATAAATATTACTCCGTCCTCTTGCAATTTTATTTCAAAAAATGCCATACATTCGAAAAGTCGTTGTGCAAACTACTAGCTGTCGTGAGCGAACTGTTTCCCCTAGGCCCTAAAACCTTTTGGATAAAACGTCACTTGTCCACACTTTTACAGCAAATTTACTTGAAAGTGAATACACCTGTAAAATATCATTTAGGAAGCAGGCATGTATTACATGTACACATACATGTGGAGGTAATGACAAACATCATTATCCACACAGAACTGATTTAAATGACTTTGCATATTTAATATGTTTGTTTGCTTTTTTGATATGATCTTTCAGGATCTATCGCTGGTAATGATATATATATGTACACACATATATATATATACACAACAACAAAAAAACAATTTGGCAAAGGTCGGCACAACCATTCCCGGATTCCCCACTTCTCCTACCCGCCCCCCTCACATTTCCCTTACTCCCATATTATTATGATAAAGGTATTGGCATAAAATAATAATAATTTATATTATTGTGGCCCTGTCTCCAGATAAAATATTGCTATCACCGACAGAGACTTCTATATTAAAAAAAAAGGGCATACTTGATGTCATTATCGTGAAAAAAAGATAGCCTTTAAGTCTATTGTTCTATAGTGCTAGAAATGTTTGATATCGTTTTATTTGATTCAGTTTGATTTATTTAAGCGAAGGTGGTCGGGAGTTGAAGCCTTTACTGCCAAATATAAAAGTATTCACTAGTTGACAAAATGTCGGGCCTAATAGATTAAACAACGTACATCACTGTCAAATTGTTATGTTATCCTAGTGTAGTAAATGCTCAAACTACTATCTCACAAAGCCACCACCTGACAGATTAAAGGTTTTCCCTCGGTCAGACTATTGAGTCTGAGCAGGGATTCATTTCTCCAGTTAGTGTTATACAAAATAAACCCTGCATTAACAGAATGTTGGTGGTGATGTGTTTGAGAGGAAGGCAAAGAAAAAGGTGTAAAAGACGATTCGAAGTTCATCTAATTAACAAGCAGTGTTTTATACTTAAGGAATGTCATTATATTATTATATTTATCTGTTTCTTCATTTACGACAATGTCAACAATGTTTACTGTATAGGGATGACATCCATTGGAATTTCAGAAATATGCATGCGATAATGTAGCTTGCAAAGGACCCTGTAAGGGATGATTGGCTTATGTAACGAATCATGTCATGTAGTACACACGCGAGAGGTTGTGTGTAGCTGGTTATAGTACAACCGTGAATGTTCCACTATTCATGTGTGCTGTTTTGAGCGTATGTTTAGGTGTGACATCTATTCACCAGTGGCTTCCATCATTTTCTTGATTGGGGCTCTTGATTGACTTGCGTGGGTGTTTGCTCAAGCACGTGACATACTAGTCGTGTCGAGAAAGCGCTCGGAGGAAGGTTCTCGACATCTTGAGATGAGTATAAGTATGGGGCTCAGCCAGTGAGAAGGGGTCTTGACTGCAACGTACTGAGAGTTGTCTTGAGTAGAGTTCAACGAGCGCGGTACGCACGAGCTTTAGACAGTGGCTGTCCTATGTGTGTTCTGCGCCTGTGTTTCACTGTACACACTGTGTAATATAGCCGATCACCTGGATTAAATTCTGTGTTATAATTCGACTTGGAGGACTCTTGTTTTCATTTCTCCGCTATTGTGTGAGTCTCGTTCGCATCCACCGCCTGATCGCCACTTATAGGTCACGACTACATCTACTCAACACTGAGAACTCGTGACAGTGATTTGAAGGAAGAGGATCACATCTCATTTGCAGCTCTTTTCAGCTGCTTGTAGTGGGCAATGTTACATTGGCTCTCTGCCTGACTTTTAGTCATTTTGGCACAGACACCTTTGGCCATGCTCCCAAATGTTATCATCTTTCAGAATCAGAGAGATGGTCACAGGTGGAAAGCTGAAACAATATCCAGGCTGCACAAGCCACTGTTTTAGAGACACTAAATCAACAAAAACAAACAAAACAACAAACAACAACAAAAATGCACTCTGAAGACATTAAAAAACAAAAATAAAATATGGAGATTAAAAAACTAACAAATAAATAAATTTTAGAAATAAAGAAAAAAATAAAAAATTATGGCTGCACAGACACATCGTGGAATTATAGAGGATGAAACGGTGTCATGAAAACCGATTGATTGACATGTATGATCAATCACCATAATTAATAACCCAATTGATCACTCATTGTGGTGTGTTGTTGACAGGTTGAATCATCTGTACACCAAGTTTGAGGAGTTGAAAGCTTCAGGGAACATGTTACCAACCGCTGATGTCGGTAAGTACAGCTGTCTTGTCTTAGACATTCTGTGTTTTTTGTGCATACACCGCACTCTTCATCTCCCTACTCTTTGCTGTCTTCACTTCTGTCTTGCTCTCCCTTCTCCCACTTTTTTTTTTTTTTTTCTCTCCCATCCCCTAGTCCTCTCCTGCTCCACATCCCCGCTCTCCACCCCTCCCCATTATTTCTGTTTTCATTTTATTTTGCTGCAGTGTGTCTCTTGTCCAGTATTCTCTTTCTTTCTTTTTCATTCGTAGTGTTGAAGTTTCGTTCAACTTTCTATAAAATATTTACATTTGTGCACATGTGGGTTTCTAAATGAACTCTTTGAGTGAAGATGGGTCATGAAATGGGCGACAACTATGTTTATCTTGAGCACCCACGCACTGCTGAATTATTGAGTTCTTTCCCCTGCACATCTCTCCCTTTTTACCTCCTTTAGTTTCTTCTGTGATACTCGGCGACAGAGCGATATTGAACGTATGGTCACTTGTACTTTGCGACAATTTTTGCTTTTGTTTTGATGGAGGAGGGAGGGTGGGATATAATTGTAATTGTTTACTCCAGTTTATTTTCTATTTCTCAACATTTAGGCCATAGGATTATCTTGATCTGTATATATATATTGATTTGTGCCTTTATTTGGCCAGCGAGTGTTCTGCATTCAGAACATTATTTCTGTGTTGAAATTGTTGTCAAATGTAACATTATCCCAGCGCCTTAGACTGTTAAGGAACGATGGTTTTCTTGCCCACTTTGCACCTTTGTTTCATCACATTTTTGCATGTATCTTTATACCATGCTCACGTCAACCAACACCACTGGTATGAAGGTTTACATAGGACAGAAGTATTCATGATCAGAAACCCAGTGCAAGCATGTCTGTCGTAATGTCAACAGGAATGTAGCCCTGGCGCTATACTGTGCTATTCTCGCCTCATTCATACCATGCCGTGGTATTTACTGTGATATTTGACTGATTGGCTTGACTTCGAGCTGACATAAGTTCTTGCTGATTTAGCATTTGTATGTCCTTTGTATCCAGCAGTCAGAAACTGATTTTATGGAATAAAATGATAAGTGCTAATGCTTTGAAAACAAAATGTTTTTTGGTGAGTTGGACAATATCCTTTGGCGTATGGACTTCAGCTGAATCCACGGATATGCAAAAAAAAAAAAAAGAAATTGTTGGGAGGATTTTCCATGAAAAAAGAATACTTGATAGCGGTAGCAATTGAATATGAGAGACACCCAAAGGGATTTTGAATCAGATGGTTTAGTCATCAAGCTTTAGTGACGAGTCACTTTATATGCACTTTATATATGCACTTTATATATGCACTTTATATATGCACTTTATATATGCACTTTATATATGCACTTTATAGGCTTTATATGACGAGTCACTTTTCTGGGTAATTGTCTGCAGCAATTTGCTTATGTGGATTTGTTTGTTTGTTTCTCTGTTTCTTTCTTTCCCTTATGGAGTGGTGCTGTTTCGTTGAAGGAAAATAATCATTAGGTAGAATTATTACATTGCAGTCACTGCAAAGTCAAGGAAGTATCGGCATAAATTAGAATAGAGGGCACAGAAACAACTTATTTATTCCTTAAATATGTATTCCTTGGGGGGGGGGGGGGGGTGACTTGCAAAGAAATGAAGAAATAATCTTAAGCATTCAAACAGTGACATTCTCTTGAGGACTGTCACCATCAGGACATGGTTTACAGGTAAATATGTTACCTGAGGCAGGCTCAGTGTTGTAGGTAACCTTTGGCAAAAGTCAGGGGCTTTCTATGACTTCTTTCTACTTCAGGGCACATGGTGTCTTAAACCAGGTCACGTTTGGTTCCGTGACCTTGGGCTGAATCATAAATCACATCAAGGCCTTGTTGATGGCTGGCTTAAGTTTCTGCATGATTTGCATCTTAGGGTGAAAGTGGTCACCCTAACCTCTCCAATATAAATTATTGGTTTCTCACTCTCCCTTAGGCCTTATGCCTGTTTCCCTCTTTCCTAGAGAACATCCGAGTTCTAATTACAAATCAAAGTGTATGGCTTCTCATTCAATCAGTCAGTCAATGAAAATAAAGAAATTGATAATCACAGTATATAATGGAGAATGGAAGATCAATCTCCTGTTCCGGACCCAAGCGTGGCGATTGTAAACACTTTTTTGAAGTAATAAATGTATACATAGTTTTAAGCTTTCACGAAGATATAAGACAAAAGCAAGAATTGATCAAGCCATGAGGACCTAATCTTTTCACCAACAGATCACATCCCTGGGGATTTCATCAAACAATCTTTCAAATGCAGTGTAGGCATAATCAAATGCCCTATAGAAGCACCGTTAATTGATTTGTCACCCTCATTCTCCTTCCTCCTTTCTCTCTATCTCTCCCTCTTGCTTACTCTTGTTATTCCGCCTCTTTCCTTCTCTTCATTTTTATCCTCCTCCCCCCCCCCCCCCATTACTCTTGTTGCCCTACATATGAACAATGAGTGCATATTTGAAAAACACGTTTATTTGTGTTTTTTTTTTTTCCCCCTCCACATTCTCCTTCTATGCTCTGTCGCATCTGTGCTCTCTCTCTCTCTCTCTCTCTCTCTCTCTCTCTCTCTTTCTCTCCCCTCTCGCTGACAACTTAACTAACCTCTCCTCACCTCCCCTCTCTGTTTTCTCCTTCCTCCACACCTCCTCTCCCCTCTTCTCCCACGCTCCATACATACCACTTCCACTCATTTCCCCCTGCTTCTCTCTCTCTCTAAGCTCTCTCTCTCTCTCTCTCTCTCTCTCTAAGCTCTCTCTCTCTTTCTCTCTCCCTGTGTATATCTTTCACCATCAGGACACATTTAGTTGCAGGAAGAAAATATAATATTTGATTTGACAGTTGCAAGGAGGATGAACTCACCTATTCAAATAGATCAGCCAGTGTCACTTGATGGCGCTCTGAAATAGAGGGGAGCATCGGTTTGGAACGAAGCGTTTGAGGAATGTTACGATACTTTGGTCCACAAATTCTGTACATCAAATCACATACTCCAAAGTACCTGCCGCTCTTCATCCCATCCTTTTCACCGTCGTTTCCTCTTTAGTTGGTTTCGGTCTTAAGTATACTGTTTCTCTGTGCGTCTGTTTTTGTCTGTTTTCCTATTTGTCTGTCTGCCTGTCCTTCTGTATGTTTGCCTGTATGTCTGTCTCTGTGTTTCCATTCTTTCTTCCATGTTCATTGGGAACAGAAAAACTTTCATTGTGTTCAGTGAATGCCAGATTGCCTGTTCACCTTCCGTCATCTTCCATTCTTCTCCCTGTCCCTGACACTTATGAATACAAACACATCCTATATCCTACAGAAGTAATCCAATCAGAAAGATGACATCTTCTCTCCCTTCTCCCTTTCCCCTGGTCCCATATTTCCCCAGCCCCCGTCACAGGCTGGTGCCACAAATGTCACTAAGCTATGTCATTGTAATGGTTTGGGGATTACTGTTTCTTTGAAACCAAGTTGGAAACCATAGACACGAATGTCACCAGGGTAGCTCTTCTCTTACCCTAGAAAGTCACATTTTCTTTTGAATCGGTACATTTTAGTACTTAAGGGAGGATCAGACGAAGGTTTCATTAGATGTGGTATTGCAGGCATGCTATGCCTCACGCGCAGTCAGTTGGTTTACTTTTAAACAGTGTACGAGCACTTGAAAAATGTTGCTGACTACGTGACCAGCCCTCCCCTTACTCTTTCCCCCAGCAACCCTTCTTTCCCTGTTGTTCTCTTCCTCTTTGCCCCCCCCCCCCCAAAAAAAAACCCCACCTTTAATCAGGGATATCAAATTTCCTACTTTAGTAGGATTTCCGACTTTTTGGCTGTCAGTAATTTCTCTTTTGACCCCAAGTCTGGTATTATTTTACCATTAGCGTACCTAGTTTTACGTGTTGCTAGAGGGTATGGCAGGAACTTTTCCTACTTTTTTCATGGAGACAGATTGACATCCCTGGTTAATCCTTTTGATAGGAACGAATCTGATAGAGTATCGGCAGGGGTACGCCATCATAATTTCTTGTTGTAAACTGTCAGACAGCGGCTTTGCACCATTCTCAGATAATTGGTAGAACGATGAGGTGCGTAATTTAGCATGAAGTTATTGTCCATTTCCAGCAATGTTATAGCCAGTGTTTGGATACACCTAGAACTGAGAAACAAAGACGATGGGATCCCGAGAAACTTTTTGGTGAAAGCTAGGGAATGTGACGCCTCCTTATTGTAGAACACCAATATTTGGCAACTCTTGTAGAACTGGTGCACGGGCACAGTTGTGTTAGAGGGTTAATTGGCGACTTGAT
This sequence comes from Peronia verruculata, assembly GCA_038406235.1. Lineage (NCBI taxonomy): Eukaryota > Metazoa > Mollusca > Gastropoda > Systellommatophora > Onchidiidae > Peronia > Peronia verruculata. The sequence goes on from JBCAUA010044463.1 coordinate 10,081, forward strand.
ACCTTTATTATGTCTCGCCCACATACACTTCGTGGTCTCTCCTGTAACAATTCAGAAATTCAAACCATCTAGTATCTTGGGGGGAAAAAAGGGGAGTGCCGATGTGATACTTTAAAAATGTTACTTCAGTGTCTCAGAAATCCAAACTCCCTGCATGGCGGAAAAAGCTTGTGCGAGTAATGAAGCGGAAAACTAGTTAAACCAGTTTAGAGAACATCGAGGAGTCTGAATGCCAGGTCCGCTAGTGCGTTGTTAGATGTGGGCCCAGCATGCTCGTCAACAGTTTTTTAATCACAGATGCCGTGATGAAAAAAATCACTGTAATTTATTATTGTGCGCGTTATGGTGTTAGACAGTAGTTGGAGATTGGGCGACCCATCCTCTGTCTGAAGGCCCTGGTTACATTCGTTTTCTTGTTCACTAGTACTGGCCGCATAAAAGAAGCTGGAAATCGTGTTTTTTATATGGGTTATAATCAAGACACTGTCAGCGTTAATCATCAACTGATCGGTTAATCGTATGAACCAGACCATATTGTTGTTAAATAACCAGATGTCCTTGCAAGGCATTATCGATGCTTATCCTTCAGATTTCATCTCAGCTGAGCTCATCTGCATTGAGGTCCAGTCTCCAGTGACCCGATTGCGATCCACGGCTGGATAGTTAGTTATAAAACACTTGCATAACTCCACTGGTGTCGAATGGTCCGGTCAGGGATTTAGCAGTGACGTAAAACCTGTCCTTATAGCCTTAATTATTTTCTCCTGTCGCAGTGCCGACCATTACCTCAACAATTGACCTGATTCAGGATTTGAAACCGATCTCCGATTGTCATGCTTCACGGATGTTTTGTTTTCTTTTTTCGTTTTCTTTCTTTCTTTTCTTTCTCTCTCCTCCCCTCTGGCGTTTCCTGTGAGGCACAGTTTGAAGTCGAACTGGTCACCTCGAGTGTACGCACTCATGCACGAACGTACGTTGTAAAGACTGGACACTGAGATCTACAGGAAGGATCAGCGAATGCTTATCGGATCGCCGTATCCCATTGGGTTGTCTTAATTACGAGGGGATTAGGTTGCGTATCAATCTTTGCTAACAGCACTGTGTTAAAACACCTTCCGTGCAATTTGCAGGAGTGTGGAGAAAATCAGGCTTTACTATTTTGACAATCTCTCTTCTAAGAGGATGATGATGGTGATAATTGGTTTCTCGTATCAGCGGATCAATACAAAGTAAGTCGATGGTTGCACGCTCTCAAATGGCTGTATAACCAGTCGTCAACCGCCACACCTGGCCACAGATTGGGCCTAGGTATGTACGGGTAGACAGTCTCTGAACAGGTCCCTCCGCTTGTGCATGTCCTCAGATGATGCTCCTCCTATGGCTGCCTCAGAGGCTCAGCTTATGCCCCCCACCTGTTCCTATCCTTGATCATCTTTTGCCTTTCATTTGGTCCTTGTAGCGTTTTCTTGGAGCTCCTCTATCACGAATGCCCAGGCGTAGTACTTTCTTATAAGAAAGTCAACAGAGCGCAGCTTTTCGACAATGAAGAGTTGCATTATGTAATCTTTTACTCTCTATCTGAAGCTTTGTATTGTGTGGCATATGAGATACATGTACAGAAAGCTCTTCATCAGGGGAAACTAAGGGGGGGGGGGGGGATATTGCATAAGAAAATACCCTAATAGCTTGATAACGAGCAATGTGCACTTTTTTTTTTTTTTTTCCTTAAAAGCGTACCATTGTCTAATTTTTT